>JBAMHV010000007.1:18286621-18321806 GCA_037177535.1 Pseudomugil gertrudae
CGCTGTTCAATACAGAAACAGAGAATGAGGACTTCGATGGGTTTGATTAATGACAATTACCGGTAAAAAAAAAAAGTGAAGCACAACCGAAATAAAGCACAACCAAACTCAGTTTTGCTCCTGCTCTTTTTTTTTCTTCTGTTTTTTTTTAAATACACACTTGGATGCTTGTGTGTGTGTGTGTTGTAAGTGTGGGCGTGAATTGTATATAAAACCCGCACCTGATCAAAATACAGTAACGACACGCATAAGACTGCGTCTTTTGGTACTGTGCGCCTAGTGGTCGGGAAAATACGGTAACCAAACATTTAAAAATAGCAGCTTCTGGCAAATATTCTTCCTCTGAATTTACATTGAATCTTTTTTTTCTAATCATTGTCTATTTGGACTTGAATTTTGTGAAAGACAGTTCCTCTTTAGTTATATTATAAACCACGATTTTGGTTGCCTACACAGCCAAGGCTTTTATTATTCTGTTTTTTCTTTCTCTTTTAAAAAAAAAATATTTCACAGCCTCTCATATTAGTAGAGTTGTCGGCCACAATTGATATCTATTTCTGTGGATTTTCTCCAGGACAACTTCCAGATGCAGCTCAAACACTGGGTTGAGGCTGCTCTGAACCTTAATTTAGATCTGTGAGATGTTAGCACAGACTTGGCCAAGAAAAAAGTGTGGCATCTGATGCAAAAAGTTTGGTTTTTGTCATTTTTTATCAAACCAAAGTGGCTGCACTGTAGAGTGCTGCCTGAGGAACATACAGATGAGCAGCGTGAACTTGGAGAAATGGTTTTCCACTGTGTGAAATATTGACATCACAAAAAAATCTGTCAGGATTATTTGAAATGACATATTGTTTTATGCTGATTATCCGGTTTTTGTCACCACTGCCAAACATTTTAGGTGACATACATTTTTAGTTTTACATAAATGTTCATCCTGAAAAATTAATGCAATCAGTCATCATAATTTATCATAACGTCTCATATTAGGTCTCTGTATAAAAAAATTTCTGTATTTGGAAAGTTTTGTCCAGGCTTTCTCACATGAACACTCATTTTCTGCACTTAAAATGTAAAAGTTTGGAGTATCTATGCATATAGACTAAATGTTTTTGAGAAAACTGATTGATGCAAAATAAGCTAAAGGATATTTCCAAGTAAATATCTGTGACTAATCTCGCCTGCCTTTTGTACAGTTAGCAAAGAAATGGATTGACAGACCTGTGACTGATCCTTACAGATATGACTGCTCTCAACACTGTTACCTCTGTCGTGTATGGGGGGCTTAGTCTGGATTACAGCGTCAGTCCTTGTCAGTGACTCTCTGTCCTCCCTAGGGATTACAGCTAATCTCATGGTAGCGCCCTGAACCAACAGTGCTGTTTCAAAATGCACAAACAGAACAACAAAAAGGAAAGAAAAAAAATGATGCAAAAATGTACATTCATCTTAAGAATTAAGATGCAGAAGTGTACATTTGTCTTATGGTTGCATAGATTGAGATTTGTGTTCCGTATGCTATCTTGCTGTGTATGTGAGTGATAACTAATATGTGCGAACTGATTGTTAGCAGTTTACCTATGTTTTCTGTATTGTAATGACAAGGAAGTGGGAGGTGAGCTGAGGTCAGGGAGACGTGCAGAAAACTAGTTTGCTTGCAAAGATTCAGTTTGTTGGGAAGTGATACAAAATATGGCTGGGCAATATAGCTGAACAATATATCACAAATGCTACACGTCGCATTGATATTAATAACTATTATTTTTTTTCCCACCAATTTAAAGTGACCAGGAGGGAAAAAAGACTTAATTAAAAAACTTAAAAGTAAAATAGCATTTTAAAAGGTCAACACGGCTATAAACACTGCTTAATAAATAAACTGGTCAGTGTTAAAAATAAAGAAAAAAAAGTTTTAACAAACTACAGAGTAGCATGTAAATTAATAGAAAAAGTAATAAACATCTAAGGTTGAACTCACATTTTTGACATGTACCAAAGTAATATGTCCGTATCAAACCAGCATAATACAAATAACCTCAAAACAACTCAACAGGTTTCACTTCAAGAACATCCATTTCTTCATCTCACGCTTTGTGCATTGTACACATATATCAGTCACAGATAAATATAAAACTATAACAAACTTGTTTACCAAATTGTCATAAATTATATGCATAATACTTGTTATTTTGTTGATCTAAAAATAAAGAGTAAACATGAATTTGTCACCGCTTCGGATGTGAAAAGAAAAGTGAAAAAATCTTACTAAGTCCAGATTTTTGGTATTGACATTTAAAACGAGCTAATAAAGTCGAGGTTGTATCCAGCCTTCTCAACTGTGCCAAGTGGTAGCATGTCCTTTGCTAAGTTATGCGTCATTGCATTAATTTCTCTATTGCATTTTGATGTTTGTTTGTGTTTTTTTTATATCCCAATGCTGCTGAGTACCTCTTGATGGTGGTCTGTTGCAGCTTGTGTAGTGTTTCACTGGCAGATGTGGATGGTTTTTGCTATTTCACACTGCTGTACTCCAAAGGATGAGGTGGTAAAATACGTTAGTCATATTGCCAGACTTTGTAAAAATAACAACCTTACATAATGTGCAGACATTAATTTGACTCTTGTTTGACTTATAATTCAAGGGGTTTGAGGTTGGCGTTTAGTGAAACAATCAAATGTTGAAATAAACTTATTTTCTGTGGATATTAATCACCTGACTATTGTGATTATTGTTGTTTTCTTATCCAACCCTATTACAAAATCAAGCAGAAGATGTTGGTTCATTCCCAGCAGATTTAGGAGTAAACCCAGCTGTCATCTTAACTCGTTCTGTAAAATCAAATTTTATGGAGTTGTTTTAAAAAAAAATGGTATCCCCCAACAACTCCTAACATGAGCAGTCGGATAAATTTGATATATGTTGGCTTGTATTTTTAATGCTTTGATTTTATTCATTGTATGTTAATTCTTCTGTGCCACATGGTGGTCCAATCTAGTTGTTTTTAAAGTCCGTAATAAATAAATTTGGAATGATAAAAATATTCATGTGTGTGATGTGTAGGTTGTCATTTTGGTCAGTTTATATTTTGTGGTGATATGTCAGTCTGATGGTTGTAATATCTGTTTAATAGTTTAATAATAATTCTATAATAATAATGCAAAGAAAAATATTTTTATTTGGGAAGCCATTGAATTTTTTAGAGATCCTCGAAATGTGACCAGTACTCACTACAAAAACCAATCAACATTATTGCTGCTGCCACTACAAGAAGTAATTGCTTGCTGTGTTTTTATTCAGTTTACTTAGAAAATGAGCAGAATTTACCTTAATTCTCAAGCCTCTGATTCTGTGTGCAGAATCTTAACAGACTGAAGAGATTGGTGAAGAGAAACCACCAGTTTTAATCAATATCTGGATGAACAAGACCGGTTGACACACCATAGCTACTTGTATAATTTCATGAGGTTAATAACAAGGGAGAGAAACGTGTGTGTATGATTGCTTTAATTGCTTAGAAATCACTGCGACAAGTTGTGGGTTATGTGTGGTGAAACATTGTGTGAGTTATGAGAATAAACTCCCATCAAAACACAAACATCTGTGTAAAGGTAACATCTTTCAAGATTGCCAAAAGTCCTGTAGTAGGAACTTGGCAAAAGGAGCAGTTATTATTGTTCCCCTCCTTGGGAGTAAGGTCATTTCCTCTTACAGCACTGACCTTCTTGCAGCTTTGGGAGTGCATTGTAGAGAACATTATTGCAAGGTGGAGACTGACAGCAGGGCTGTGTTCTTTCTAGGTGAGTGGTGGTGGAGACGTGCAGCAGAAACATTGGGTGGTTTATTTTTTTCTTATTCAGTAAGCTAATCTTTCAGCTTAGTCAGGCACCAGTATCACCTAATGGTGCAACGGATCATCATTGATCTGTGATCCATTCAGATCTGTTGCACCAGTATCACCTAATGGTGCAACGGATCATCATTGATCTGTGATCCATTCAGATCTATATTTTTGGCTCGGCACACACTTGATCTACGGACTGATTTAGGGTGAAAAAGTAGTGCGCACATTCAGTCCTCGCTCAGCATGATCACGGCAAGCGAATGAACGAAAGAGGTTGACTAACCCATGTCATTTAAATCGCCTGAATTGGAACGTTTTGGCTTGTCATATTTAATGATGAAGGAAAGAGGTTAGTGGATAAAACTGCGACGGTGTATAGGCAGTGTGGCACAAGAAAGCCAGTGTCAGAAGAATGTTAGTTGAAACACATTAAGCATGGCCACGCATTTGAAGCAACATCAACCCGGTTTTTCACTGACAGGACTGGCAACAAATCCTACTCCAAAACCCATGTATCACGGCAGCATTTAATTGGTCCATGTTTAAAGGAATGAAATAATGACTCCTGTTTATTTGACTTGTCTCTTTTTTTTTTTTGCTGATCCGATAAACTGAATCGATATGTGACTCCGATCCGAACCGTGGATTTTTTGATCCGTTGGACCATTTTTACCACCTGTGTTGAACAGATGATTTGACTTGCATCTGTTGTTGGTTGCTTTATTCTTCCCAACTTTCCTATCTTTTCTTATTACTGCCAAGCGAGGCGGAGGAAATGTTTTAGAGTTTGTGTTTTGAGTTATGTTGTTTAGGGCTGCAACTAATGATTATTTCAGTAGTTGACTAGTCAAACGATTATTTTTAATTTTTTTGTCTTTATGTTTACATGACCTCAATCTGCAATAAATATTACAACTCACCTCATTTGATTTAAGTCCACAACTGGATTTCACCTTTCTGGCAGTATGTGCTATGGTAAATTAAAATTAGGGCCATGAAGAATTAGTCGGAGTAGACACCGCTCCTGGGTGTTTACGTTTGAGGTGCTCATGCATAGCCGTTGTGCTTCCATGAAATGTCAAATCTGAATGGCACATTTTACATGTCACAATCTTTATTAGTTTACTTAATTAGTGAAATGTTCCCACACCTTTGAATGCTTAGGTCTTGTTTTCGTCTGTCTCCGCTTCTTCATTTCGTCTTTCTGTGTCTTTCTTTTTCTCTATTTTCCATGCTGTATATGTGTCCCGCAGCCTACTTCTCTTAAACAAGGTAGCTGCAAACAATAGATGCATTATACTGCCTGCCAAACTTCCTGTGGCATTATGCGGTACAAGGAAGTACAGTGCCTGGTTCAGTGGTCCTAAAAATCAGTAATTTCGGGATTGTCTATGAAAAATATTAAATTTAAGCGACGTGTCGACACTTAAAATTTTCGTCGACAAATTTTTTAGTCGACGTTGTTGATTATGTCGACTAATCGTTGCAGCCCTAATGTTCACAGACAGTGCTGGACCGATTTTTCATTAAATTGAAGGAACAAATTATTACATTTTGGAGGTGATCCGGATCACTGTCTGGATAGAGGACTATGTCTAAGGCTTCTTTATTGTTGCGCAATAGTAATGAGCTTGGCAGAGGTCTGTGCTCTCAGTGTACTTTTCTAGTTTCCTACTTTTCCTCAAGATTTTTCTGCCTAATCGTATAGCCTGTTTTTCACTCTCTTAAAACACAAACACATACCTCTGAATAAATTTGGTGTCTTTTTCAAACTTGCTTGTCCAACTTTTACCTGTAATTGTATTAACAGATGTGCCTGGAAGCCGATTAACAGGCAGGCACATCTGTTGGCAGCACATTGTGGTTTTTATGGCAATACACAGTAAAAAAAACATGCCACTGTCTGTTTAATGATCACTTCTGCTGTTATAACACATTTGTAGGTTTATTAACCTTGAACCTTCAGCTCTTGTTACCAGCTGCAGTTGCTGATAATGCAGCAACCAAACTAAAACTAAACTAAACTTTTTTTTGCTCTGTAGTTAGTGTTTTTCATTCTCACTTTGACTACTTTTTTTTTAAGTTTGTCATGTTGCAATGACATGGCATATTTTAATAAGCCTGGCTTAAGTCTCATAAGTAAGAAAATAATTAGGAATTTTATACATGACTGTATAAAAATATAAATAAATGATGATTGGAATTTCCTAAGCAAAATATTACTATGACATATGTATACTCTTTGCTTTTGAGCTTTGCATGAGATTTAGGATAATGTACATGCACAGGTAAAAACCTATTTATATATTTTTATTCTGGTGATCATTTAGCTAGGCTTAATGTGAAGTGCTTTATCATATTTTTTAATTGATTGAAAGATTGGCTCAATACACCTAGATTTTTCTCAATACTTCAATGTATTTGTGCATGTAGACCAGCATATGTTATGTACTTATTTTTTAGGGATGAACATTAATAATTATGATGATTTAGGTTAAAGTCAACAATAATAGAACAAGGCAAACATTGATTATATTTAGGCCCAATTATAATTTTTACTCCAGTCCACTCACTTAGTGGAGTGAGACACAGAAGCTGTCCTATTGGGTGATGCAATGTCTGGTGTGGTGCAGGTGAGATGGCTTCAGTTCCATCCTTATAAAGGGGGGGGATCACTTTCCACATTCTTTCTCTGGTTGAGCACCTCTGGGAGTAGTCTTCATAAACCTTGAATGAATAACTCTGGTAAAGCAGCATACCTCTTATTTGAGCCTCCTGGACCAGTTCACTGGTTAATAGGTCAGGGTTTTTCTCCGGGCTTTAGTTTGATGGTTGGACAGTCCAGTTTGAGAGTATAAGAGGATGTTCAGTTCCCTCAGAGAGACCAATCAGCCTAACTTTGCAGCCTCTGTTTCTCCTCTCCAGGGGTCTCATTTATAAAACATTGTGTAGAATTTATACTAAAAGTGTATGTGTACACAAAAGCAGATTTATAAAACTACGTCCACACACTCCTACAAGCATTTTCCCTTTTATAAATCACACCTGCGACTCAATAATTGGGTATAAGGTTCCACCTCGTGTTCTGCCCTCTACATGCTCATGTTCAACCATAAATGGCTGATTCAAAGCACCCCATGAATAGCAATGTGTGTAGAAATGTTCAGCGGATTGATGTTATTTTATGGTTCACAACAGCAAACATGGAGAAAAGAGCAAAGAAATGCAATACCGAAGCTGACGTATTGGTTAGTAAGGTGAAGGGTTGAAAAAATGTTTTATAGCCACAGTAGTAGTGTGACAAATAAAAAGCAGTGTTGTGACTGCTTCTGGAGGAAGATTATGAAAGATGTTGTGCAAAACCAGATAAACATTTGATGAATTGATGGAAATTAGAACCTTATTGAGTAATTTGTGTGACGTTATGTCTGACATTTCAAATGCATAAAAATGGTTACAAATTGAACTGAATTGCTGTTTTATATTTTGCATGACATCCTGACAGATTCATGTTCTGTGTGTAAATTCTTCTTGTCGGGGGAGGGAGGTGTTAGTCTGAGATGTCATTCTGAGGAGGAGGTTGTCAATGCTAGTGTCCCATGAAAGTTATAGCAGAAGCGCATCAGCACATCAGGCCTGAATAGTTGGAATTACCAAAATACATTTTTCCTTTATTTAAATTACGGTACATATAGCACCTTAGGTTCTACACTGCTTTCCAAAAACACTGATGATAATGAAGAACCTGGACTTTGCTCCAAACTGCTCCAACTGTCTGTTCTCCCAAAGGGGAAATCTCTTGATGGGTCAACTAGTCATATTAACAATGCCTTCCCGGATGAACTTACTGAGGACTTAATGTGCTCAGTGCTGGCTGCGATATATTTATTTATGATTTTACATAATTATGAATGGAGAATAAAAAGTTAATTAATTGTTGATTTATATATCTTTTGGCTAATAGGAGCCAGTAAGGACTGGTTGCCAGGAACACCAGTAACTGAACAGGGATGGCGTGGTTGTGGCAGGTAGGTCTCTGTTAAACTGGGTGCAGTTCAGCACAAGATCCAAGAGCCACACCTCTTGGTAATCTCGATCTGCTTACAAGTACAAGACTATTTATGAGCCAGTCACCATCATAGGCGAGGTTCCCAATCACCCGTTCTCTCCCAATTCAACCTTTTGCAAAATCCTCAAGCAGGGCCAGTGCCTCCATCTCATTACGCATTACACATGAGTCGTTATGGTATTTTTGTCTGCAGCAATCAGACTGTTTTGTTTCCACCTTAGTAAAATCGTTGTCATGTCAGTCAGTGAAATTGTTGCCATCCCTGATAGTTTAATGTATGTTGTCACACAGTTGGCCCTTTATTTTTTTTCTTGATTTAAGGTCTTTCATAGACATACATAGACTGTCATATTGAAACATGTTTATGGAAACATTAAGTCTAACTGCAAACCAAAGTAGTCCTAACAATCCTGGTTTGAATATTTATGACAACTCATTATTAATTTTTGGTGTGAGAGAAATGAATTGTATTAAAGGAGTATCTTGCTATCAGGCTGCAATTCACCATCTCATCAGTGGATCATCGATTTCCCTTGTCTCCATATACGCATGGGTCAGGGTTAACGTCCAGGTACTCACATTCAAGTTTGGTGTTATAGATCACAGCTATTGCGTGAAAAAGTGACGTACGACAATTTCAGACCCTGTTTTGTGCGGATGCAGCTGTTTGAAATGAGACCCCAGGTCTATTAGTTTAGCTTTTTTTCATTAGTTTAAAGTTTATTGCATAAACTTACCATGTCTTCAGGGACGATGATATTCCAGCACTGTACCAGAATTGGTGATTGAATTACCATTTACCCTCAACCATAGAGATCCAGTGGTTGTTGTCTCTCTTCACAATACTTGTTTCTCGTTCTGTTGTTACGTTTACATGAAACATTTTGATCTGGAAAAAATGCCAATTGGAAAAACAATGTCAGCTGATCTTTCCAGCTTTCCTGGGGATGAATTTAGACCCCATAGAGAGAGGCCATGTTAACTTTTTCCTGATTAGCAGGACAAAATACCCATGTAGGCATTATACTCATTCTGAACATTTTTGTGGTGGATGTTGTTACTGCACATGCTTGATCCATAGAAGACAGTCATGCACAATAGAAAACCTGCTACATTGCTGTTTTACAGGTAAAAATGACTGAATAAATTTCACACCAACACTCTGCGAATACAGTGCAGCTGGGTCGTAGTGAAAATATATTTTGTTTTTAATTTGCTCTATGATGGGGACCAGAAAAAATCTCCCCCTCCCAACAAAACACACACATTATTGAGTTCTACTATTAAATCTGTGTGTATGGATTTGTAAAAGTCTACTTGGAGAACTCGTGTGTACTTCACTTATACGTCTGTGAACGTGGCAACTCTGCTTTCTGTCATTCTCAAATTGCTTTGTTGCCATTCTTGCTCTGATTTACATAATATTTCTTACCTCTCTGCTGCTTAGCTTGCAAAGAGGAGGTATGCACTGCACATGGATAAATCAGCAGCATGATGTGACTGGCACATTATAATATAACATTATATGTAAGCCAAACACAATCAGATTTGTTTCTCCTCAGTCAGTTTACTCTGTCAGACATTCACACTCTTTCCATGTCTTCTTTATTACGCTGCTGCTTTTAGGACTGTGCTCCCTTTGAGGACATGGAATATAGCCAGCGAAATTATTCAACCCTCATTTCATTGGATTCCAAATGCAATGGGGTTTTTGCTAGTCCTATGATTTGTTTCTATGTGCATGTATTTTGTCAAGTGCTTTTCATTTTTACTTTTCAGTGGTTTGAAATGACAAAGCAGCAATCTATTCATAATCTGATCATTTCATTGGTTAGTATTGGCCCTTATAATGATTAGATTGAGTTTTTTCCCTGAAATGTAACATTATCAAAATGGTAGAGAATCATTCCCAAAGCGTTCATTTTCACCATTGCTCAGTATGTTCAATAATAATAATAAAATCATTTAGGATAGTTTGATTTGTTGTCGATGAGGCCTACATTGATTTTCATAAAAGAGATGCAAACAGTACTGTGATTTCCTTTGACCAGCAGTTGCCTGTCTTCATGCACGGTGATGCTGGAAATCAATGAAGCCTAAAAAATGCTGTTATCTGCTCGTCTGCAGTCTGTACATGGTTTCCATGTCCATCCACAATTGCAAACCAATCAGTGCTATGTAGACGGTCCTGTTCATGCCACACTTTGGGTCAGTTAGTATATTGTAGAGATGTTGGGAGTTTAAATTGTTTAAACTTGACTTAAGAGTATGTTCTAGAGGACATTAAGTATGATGGGACATGTAACAAAACTGACTTCTTATTTCAACAGTGTTGCCTTTTTCTTCACTTTTGCGTTGATAGACCACCACAATTGTTTTAAAAGGACCACTGTCATGCCAAGTATACTACTGTTATTGTTACCCCCCAAATTTTCTTTTAAATTTAATTTCCTCCTATTGAAAACATGAAATCATAAAAAAAAGTATATTATGAAAAGTTCCAGCAACAGTTAGATTTTCTCAGAAAGGAATATTTATTTCTCAAAATATCGTTTAGTGATTTTTTTTTTTCAAATAAACTATGATTTTAATATTCTAGGATTCTTTGTTGAAATAATCACACTGGTGAAGATTTTCACCATTGATTTGAATGTTCTGGAAGTTCAACTTATATTTGGAATAAAAGGGGAGAAAAACATACAGCATTTGTAGCAGATCTGGACATTGGACTCCATAAAGTGGATTTATCTCTACTGTTGGACATTGCTGTGTGTTTTACTGTAATTTTAAACTTTTCCATGCAGAACATTGGGAAAGTGTCATCCACTGTCCTTGATGAGGATTTTAGATGGCAGGGATGATGGGTTGTATAAGCCACCTGGGTAACTTGCAGCATTATGTAGGTGATATGCCTTTGCAAGTATGAAATTCATTAGTTCTGCATGGCATATGTTGTCAACAGAAAATGTTTACAAGGTTGAGTGTGAAGAAAAGCCATCCTACACTTAATTACACTGCAGTCATGTCTGCAGTCTTAATTCTTATTTCACATGTTCTGAATTTCATTCTTTGTAGTCGCTGATCTATTGTACAAAAATAAAACATAAACCTTAAAGAGGATTAAAAGAGGGAGTTTGTCAACTGGCTTGGTAAACTGTTACACTGATCAGATTGACCCTTTGATATGATTATGCTGTGTTAATATAATTATATCTTTTTTTTAAAAAAGTTATTTTCCTGAATGTATATTTGTATTTAAAAAAAACTACTACAATTCGAATTTCCCTCTGGGATCAATAAAGTATTTTTCATTTAATGTCAGTTATAGCTGCTGTCACACTGTATGTTATTAGAAGTGCTTTCTATCTTAGATATCTTTTTAATGTTATGTAAATTTAACCCACATTGATAAAAATAGTTTTTAATGTCGTTTTCCCGGGTGGCATTAGAGGTCACTTTCACTACTGAATGACTGTTCTGACTTCCCACTAGTATAGCAGTTGTATCTTGGTGTGTAACTGTACTTGTGGTTTATAAAGCAGAACTTACAGAGCTCAAGTACAAGGGTGTTTTTTGAGTCTCCTTTTCCATCTTTCTCTGAAGCTTTCTTTCTAACTTGTTCTTGGCTTCCCATGTAATTACCCAGAATCCACCTTGCTGACTGTAAGATGCGTTTCCGCTCTATGGGCAAAAGAGAACCACAACATTGGTTTTGTGTGTTCTGGCATTGCTTCTAAATGTGTGATCTGTGTACTTTTTTTTTATTTATTAGCAAATGTAAAATTGGAAACATTCATTTTAAATGATTTTCTCTTGATTTTAGTGCTCTGTTGGTGTTAAAATGCAGTCAAGCATAAGAGGGAAAAAATAAATTCATTTAAACAAAGTTGTGACTTTTCTGTTCAGCAGTGTTTGTATTTATTCATTTTTTTTGCTTTGTCCATTTGATGCAGCTTGTTTAGATAACCGTTGGCAGTCATCTGTGCACACATTTATTCACATTCATTCAACCATGATATTGGAGGACAAAACATTGACTCTCACTAATTTCAATATTATGTTGTGACTCAGAAAAATGACTGATTACAATATTATTTTCTATATTTAGCTTAACCTTGATTATGATATGCTCTGTGCTTCAACCCGATAACCTGTTTTTGCTTAATATCTGCTATATTTAGCTCATTAGTGGGGTTGGAGCCCTTGTCCAGACTTATGGAACTTTTTTGACTGGAACAGCTTTGAATTTTAATGACAGAATTTTAATGACATTTCTGTCCCCGCTAATAAAACACTGGTTTGTGTAAAGTCACCACCAGAAACATTATTTGGTGCAGCCTGACATCTAGTGACTAACAGTTGTATAATTTTTCTTTTCAAGTTGTGACCATTATTTTTTCTATGTTCCTGTCAATTACAGCCTTTATCTTTAAACTTTCTGAACTCATCTTGGTGTCGTTACCCTATTATAGACGTATTAATCCTTAATTAAGAATTAAATTGGGTATTCATGGAAATTTATTTGATGCTTTCTGTCTTCTGCCTTGCTGTGAATTAGTCATGAACTTTGTAGATAATTTCCCTGATTTACCTGTCATGAATAATTATTTTTTTAATGGATTCTTTATTTCTCTCTCTCTCTCCTCCTTGCACCTTGCCCCCTTGTCGTCTGGTTGATTTTGTTTCACCCTACTTTTTCTCTGCATTCCTCCCTCCTTTTATCCCTTCATGCTTTCCAGACACTCAAACGGCTGATTCCTGATGAGGTAGGTTTGTCGTAATGTCACCATTATCTGCGCCACTCAATAATCTGTCATTTTTGGTTTGGATAAAACTAACTTAATGTCATGTCTGCCTACCTAACCCACCATAACACACGCTTTTTAGTATCTTTGGATGTGAACAGCTCCAAGAAGAGAATGTGATCTTCATGAGTCTGAAACTAGAGAAAGACGCCTTGTTTCCTATGAATGATCACAATCTGTGTTTGTGCTGTGTTTGGCATAGTGTAGATATGTGGGATAGAAACATTTGAGTTAGACTTAGGAAAAAAGTATTGTATTTGTCCTCTCTCACGCAGCACAGCTATTTTTTTTATAGCTTTAATTATTATTGTTAATACAAAGAACTTATCACCATTTGTCATAATTGGTATAATTATTTATTTCAATCAATATATATATTTTATTTATATTTACTGACTAGAAATAATGGACACGTCACCAGCATTAATTGAACCATTTGAGTTTTATTTGGTTAATTGTTTGTGAAACCTTCTCGTTACTTTATCTGCATAGCTACATCATTTCCTCTTGCATGCTTGCTATAACATAACATGTTTGAAAAGGATGCATGTCTGAAAGCGGCTAATGCAATATCTGCAAAATAATAGTATTAACCTACAGGGTATTGGTGTTTTAATATGACAGTGGAAGCATAATGTTAATAATGGTATAAAAACAACGTGTGGATAACATATCATGTTTACTCTGACTTGCTCCTTTTTTCTTGTAACCTGCATTATGGTATTTACTGATCCAGCTGGAGCGCTTCACCAGCATGAGAATGAAAAAGGACAAGGAGAAGGCCCAGATTCCGGCTCAGCGACATTCTTCAGCCGCCAGCTATGACATCAGTACTCAGGGTGCCATGATGAATTATCACTCTGATGACTATGTACTGGAACTCTTTGAACAGATGCTGGTAAGAAAGACAATAGAAGTGTGGGACTTTTTATGTTTTCAAGATACTGCATGCAATGTATCATTTTGTTTTTACATTAGGCTTATCTTCAGTTGCTAAAATACCTTTATGAATAACATGCACCATTTGAAATCCATGGACACCATGTCTGAAGTGAAGCACTGGTGCATGTGACATAAAGAATTACTTGCACAACCTAAACGTGTTAAACCCTAATTTGATTCTAAATTGTTTTTCATAAACCAAAACACACATAAAATAATGTATTTTGTTATTGTGTTTAAAAACTTTGAATTGATGCTGGGCAGATTTTTTTTGTTACTAAGATTAAGATTTTCGTGTAGTAAATCCATGAAATGACCACTGGCACATGCATAGTTTTTTTTTTTTTTAAGCCCAGTTGAACCCTTTATCTTATTTAAACAAAAATATAGATTACTTATGATTTTTTTTTTCTGTTAACTGTACTAATTTTTTTTGTCATGCCATTGCTCCTTTTCTGAAAATACTGTAGAACTCAATGACTTAGCTCTTTTTTCTTTATTTTGCTTCTTTCTTTTCTCTGCATTTGTCTCCAGGTGGACATGAACCTGAATGAGGAAAAGCAGCAGCCTCTTAGAGAAAAAGACATTGCAATTAAAAGAGAGATGGTCTCCCAGTACCTCCACACCTCTAAAGCTGTTAGTACTGAGATTTTGTTATTTTACCTTCTTTAACAGGTATAAAATTTGGAAAACTTTTATTTAGAGTTCATTTTGTTTTTTGATTTATAAATGTTTTAACATGAAATTATTTTTAGAAGCCAGCTGCCCAAATGGATCAAGCGCAGATAGTTTCTCAAATAGTTTATTTCAATGTAAAACTGATTTATTATGAGAAATTCTTCACACATTCTTTATATTCTTTACACCATAATTTCATATAATACACAATTCTTTCCTTTAGCCTCACTGTTTTTATTTCTTGAGAAATTTATTTCAAATGCTGTAATAGTGAAATTAATATGCTGAACTCAAAGTGATTTGCTATTTGTCTGTTTCCTATGTTTGTTTGTTTGCTTGCTCATCAGGGCCAAGACCAGAAGGAGAGCTCCAAGTCAGCCATAATGTACATCCAGGAGTTAAAGTCAGCCACCCGAGAGACACATCTGCTGGGCTGTGTGGAATCACTACGAGTTTCACTCAACAACAACCCTGTCAGGTAATGCAGAAACACAGACACACACAGTATAAGCTATACATATTTTGACACTCTTGTTTATCAGATGTCATGTAGGTGCGTTCAGGTTGAAATATAGTAGATCATACTGCTTTGAAGCGCTGAGTCTTCATTTATCAAAGGAGCTCTGTTGGGAGTTAATAAGAAATTGAATATAATGTAGAAAGGTTCAGAACCATTTATAAAGGTGGGCTTGAATTCAAAGTGATTGTTTTTCAAGTTTTGTGGAGAATCCTTTGATAAGGATGCTTGTCTGAAGTCCTTGACCTACAGACTTCCCCAGACACTTTCTACAGTGATGCTATATCAGGCATTCATTGCAGCTGCTTTTACTGTTAGAGATTTTTGTCATTAGTGTGGTCTTCTACCAACTGGTTGATGGCTCAGTCCGACTGAAATCAAGTGACTGACTAGTCCAGTCAGCTGCCACTGGAAAAGTTTACTGGTTGCTTTTGTGGTATGTTTGCAGTTATCCTACTGAATGTATGAGACACTTTCCAGTGTGTTTTGATTCATTTAGCTGAATCTGAGCTGGTATACATTCCTGCATTTGTTGTCTTCAGTCCATCACTATCCATAAGAATATTGTACACGGCCTATTTTGCCGGCACCCATACCTGCTCATGTAACAACAAAAGTCACCTTTACTTACATGGTTTTAAACAATAAAACCCACATTTATTTGAAAGGTTTTAGATTCTGTAGCAACTTTTAAAACTATTTTTGATGTGAAATGTAAATTTTCCTAAATTTGATGTTTTTTTCTGCTCTTAGACTGATGTTTTTGTGCCTAAGAGCTCTATCAATATTATATTGGAATGTTTTTAAATAAATCATTTTGTTATAAGGAGTTTTATCTGCTGCTGTTATCATTTTAAAATGACCTTATTTTTCACATACCAGGTTTCTGCAAGAAATTAAAAATGTATTTTGGTGTTATACGATTCTCTGGTTGCCTCAAAGTGAACAGATCTTCACTCAAAATTAAATGGCTTTCATCCGAGATGTATGGTAGTCTGAAAGTGAAAGGGGAACTTTGAACATTATAATGTTCCTCAGGCTTTGAGTATATCCATGAAGGAATAGTTTAAGTGGGAGAGATGCAGAGTTATAGCTTGGCTTGGTCAAATCAAGATCTGAATACCACTGGATGAATGCTGGCTTGAAGCTGAGCTATTGATGTTGATTGATTGAACAAGACTTCCTTTGTGGATTAACCAAAACACTTTGATCCAAAGATATATTCTCAAAGATGATTAAAGCCTTTCTTTTTCAGATATGCAAGAAAAATATCTCATGACACATAACTGTTAGACTAACTGCAAGTTAAATGTAAAGTTAAAACGTGATCAATTTTATGTGAATATATGAATATATTTGTTATTCCCAGCTGGGTGCAGAACTTTGGAGGTGAGGGCCTGGCACTGCTCCTGAGTCTACTTAGACGTCTGCAGGATGACAAAGAGGACTATGGGTAGGTTTCACAAATGGCAGATAAGAGAGTGGCACATTGTGTTTCAGGTAAATGTGTAATGCCTTTCTGTGTCCCTTTTCTTTCTCTTATCAATAACTAGATCGATGGGAGTAAAGTGTCAACATGAGATAATTCGTTGTCTGAAAGCCTTCATGAACAACAAGGTAATTTTATTTGGCCTGCACTTTGTGCAAATGAAAGTGCTTGTTTCTTTCATTCTTAAGCTGTAAAACTAATCTGTTTTGTAGTAGTGTGTGAGTTTTCCACTAGAGGGCAATGTTGGCTCACTGTGACCAACTTCAGTCACCTCAATTCAGTGAAAATTTCACAGATCTTATTTGATTATTTGGTGCATTTGAGTCTGATCCTTTGTGACAAAATGTGATTTTCTAAGAAACTGACTCATTTTATCCTTACTTATCTAAACTGTATTTTAGGGACTATTTTAGGAGGAATCATACCTGGACTAAGAAAAGATGTTCCTCGATCACAATCATTGTCCTTTTGAACTACTGCTCTTTTTATGATTGCATAAAGAAAGTTTTATATATTATAGATTTAGCTTTTGTATCTCTTTTCTCTATTCAGTATGGCATAAAATCCATGTTGGAGTCTAATGAGGGAATTCCTCTGCTGGTCAGAGCCATCAACCCCCGGGTACCTCTCATGATGGTGGACACTGTCAAGCTGCTCTCTGCTATCTCTATTTTGGAAAATTTTGGAAATGTGTAAGAATAAGTGACACAATAAATTGTCATTATGTTGAACCTGCAAAAATGATGCACGTGTAGAACTAATCATTCACCACATTTTGTTTTGAGTTTAAGTTTGATTTTTTTTTTTTAATGTTGCAACAGTAAATACGTATAAGCTTCTCTGTTTGTAGCTGACTAGTCACATCGGTAACCCAATAATGACATCATGTTTCTCTCTGCTCCTGTTTTTCAAATTTTAAAAAAATGCATAATAAGACTTGTGTTTTGTTAATCTTCATATGATGCACATCAATGTCCTTCTTTTGCAGCCATGAGCGTGTCTTGGAGGCTATTACAGAAGAGGCTGAAAAAAGGGAAATTGAGAGATTTCAGTCTCTTATTACTGGCATGGAACATCATAATATTGCCCTTAAGGTACACTTTCCAGGCCACACCAGAACTTAAGAGTTATTTAATCTACAAAAAATAAAAGAATAACACAGTTCTATTGAAGATGAATTAAATTACTCAACTGTTAAAAGGCCTGTTGAAATGATGGTAATTTGTGTGATATTTCTGACAGACTGGCTGCATGCAGCTTATAAATGCCTTAATAAGTCGGGGTGAAGAACTGGACTTCAGAATCCATATTCGCTCTGAACTTCTAAGGTTGGGACTTGGAGATCAGCTAAAGGTAAACAACTACTACTCTTATCTTCACAACCTTGTTCTTTTAATCTCAATGTCTTTGTGTTCCTTCGTATACACATACTCTGTATAAAACTTCCCACCTTCTGACATCTAAATGTGTCTCTGCTTGTATCTGATCCTGTTCTGTTGCAGGAGCTGCGGACAATAGAAAGTGAAGAGCTGAAGGTTCAGCTCTCAGTGTTTGATGATCAGGCTGAAGATGACTCTGAAGACCTAAGAGCACGTCTAGATGACATCCGCTTAGAAATGGAATATCCTTCCAGTAAACAGAATAGTTTTTGTTAAAGCTTTCAGTCTTGTTTTTTTCTAATAATGAAGATGAGCATGGCACAGTCTGTATACAGGATTATTGATAAACCTTTTTCACAACCACATTACTCTGCAAGTGTGATTAGCAAAAGAAAATAGTTGATTAAACATAAGCAAAAAATCAATAAACATATCCTTCAGCCTTCAGAAAGCTGTTTTAAGTAGGTCAACTATTGATTAAAATTGATTGAAACCATTCCTGTTTATAAATTAATTTTAACCACGATGTAGGACAGAAAAATCTGAAATACGTTTCTGGAAAAACTTAATCCTGTTTTTCCAAGATGGTTATGGATGGGATAAAGAAGAGGCTGGTCATGCACCTGCCTGTGTTATAAGATTTTTAAAATTAATTTTAATTTATTTAATTAATGATGTATTGCTTTAAAAAAAGTGGTCCCTTTTTTAAATGTTTTTTCACTCATGCTTTAATGTGCAGTTATAAATTTAAGCACCAGGTGTCTCCTTTGTTTTACCAAAACCCTTCGCACACAAACTGCCTAATTTTACTCTCTACTTGTATAAATAAAGGAAACCTGCAAAGACTTGTTTCATGATATGTTTGTTGCTTTTAACAGCATCATAATCATCCTCTGTCTGATGGATTGTTAAAGATCTTGTGTGCATTGTCAGATTTCTCTGTTAAATTCTTCTGTTGATTCAGTTCATTTCAGCCTTAACTGGATTTTTTTTCAGTGATGTGAGAGAAGTGTTTGAAATCTTAGTCAACACAGTAAAACACTCCAAAGCTGAAAGTCACTTTCTGTCCGTGATGCAGCACCTTCTTCTGATCCGTAGTGATTATTTGGCCAGGTACTGCAGACACACACTGTCTCATGCATTTAGTCACTTTTCAGATCCATAAACTAAGGCTGATATAATTTGGTTATGTTTTAGCTGTTTTTTTAATACTGTTACCCATGCTGAAATTACAATTTAGATTGCTTTCCTCTTTAATGTTGGCACAAGCTTCTGCAATGATTATTTTTTTGTTTTGATTTGTGTTCGTTTGTGCATGTAATTGTCTTGGTACTCCAGAGCTTCCATCAGATAACACAACCACTACATTCTATTACCATTCAACAATTCAAGAAAAGAGACATTTAAAATTACTCCACGGAGTTGGTATTGAATAGTCTCTTTATAATCAGTGGTAATTTATATAATTAATCACACAGATTGAAACATGACCACTGTCTTCTTAAACATGACCCATTCATAACAGTTGACATTATTTCCACTCTGTCCTTTGAATTCCTTGGGATGTTTGTCCACTTGTCCCTAATCTTCATTTGACATCTGTTTTATATTAATAAATATGTCCGAGAAGTGCAGCGTATTTAATGATAGTCTACAGGATTCCTCTGAAAAGCAGATCATATTATAACTATAACAGTCCACATCCATTCATGGGTAATTTAATTAAATGAGACCAGTCATTAAATTTTCAGAATCACTGGGTCTAAATGAAAAGTAAGAGAGATGTCTTTGTTTGGTCATTATATTAACTTACCATGTGCCCATGTAAGTCTCACATCACACATATAGTAAAATTACAATCTCCTCAAAGATGGTGAAGCTGCAGAGAAACATTTGATGAAATGTCTGAATGGCCAAGAGGGAAGAACCTATTCAATTCTTCTATTTCTTCCATTTGCTGTTTGCAATTGTGCTAAAAAAAAAAAAACAAAGCTGAAAAATAATAACTGCAAAGAAGTCCCAATTTCATTTTAATGGAATTGAGCACGATCAACTCTTATCAGAAGGAATATGCTAATATTTCTCTCTTTGTCCTCCAAAGACCTTGGAGTTTCAGTTAAAGAAAATCAGGCACAAGAATGAGGGGGAAAGGCAACAGAGTCAAGCTTCAAAGTTTTTTTTTTTTACAGCATTGTGTTTACATTCATGTTTTCATGGCATAAACAAAAATATATGTTTTATGATGAGCAGAACACAAAAGCTTGCAGAGATGCACTGGTCTGACCTTGCTTAGTCATAAAATTGCATAATGTTTCTCAACTGCCTCATAAGATGGAAAACTGTGGATAATTTTTTACACTGTCTGGGGAATAAATCATGAAGATAGAGAAGGTGGGTTTGCCAAAAACACCTGATCCCAGCTGGCATTTTTAAAGTACCACTCCATCTTATCCATTTTTTCTTCCTTCATATTTTGCTACTTCCATCCAGGTGACCTGGGAGAGCACAATAGAAGTGGTTTCTAATGGACTCCACAGAGAGACAGGAAATAAAAGTAGGAGAGAGTGCCATAGAGTGGCAGAAAGCACAGCTTTGGTAATACAAACTTAAAAAGAAAAGGGAAGCTGGGAGTAAGACAATAAAACAGGAAATTGAGAGTTAAAGAAAATGACTACATATAGTACCTGCTGGCTTATGTCAAGTAACCCACACGGTCTTTGACATTATTATATGTGGTGATCTGTGCTTATATTGTAAGCAAAATACATGCATGTACAAAGGTTAGAATTGGCTTTATAGATGTATGCTTAGTATACACTTTTCAACATATATATATATATATATAGCTTAAGGCTTACCAGAGACCGTATTTCAGTCATACTTTATTGAATATCATCCAGATAATTAAGTTTACCTAATTAAAGATGATGCCAAATACATTAGTTTTATTTGAACTTAATTTTCCAGAAGACCACTAGATGTCTCTCTTGCTCCATGGATAAATTTCTGTTTCTTTTGAAAACAAAACAAAAAAAAAACGAGATGATGGAATAAAACCCTGAAGTATAGTGAAGGAGTGAAATACGTATTAGACAAAGGCAGAGTGACTAAGGGAGACCAGGGAGGAAGGAGACAGAATAAATAAAGTATTGAGTTTTTGAATCTGGCAGCATATAATGGGGTCAGGGAATAAGACTCCTCTAAAATTGAGTGTCTTTGTGAAGCTGGCCTGATCAGACATTTTGCACTGGACACAAACCGGCTCACTCTCGCAGAAGCAGTTGCACACAATCAATCTTTGTGACATGAAACTCAAACTGCTTTGCTCACACAGACAGCCAATCTCAGTTTCAAAGACAAAGTGGCAAAGCCTGCGTGTTCACACATTTATCTGAGTAGAAGAATATAGTTGCTCTCAGTCAGTCTGATCCTCTGCTCACATTGTGTGCCAAATTTGTTATTGTATGATTCAAAACTGGTGCCATTAACCACATTGGAATTAATTGCATATGTTAGGTTGACAATTAAACAACTATTTTAAGAGTGTCTGATTTGATTTTAATTGCTCTCACATCTTCTTTTCTGTAAATATACTTGTAAATTCTTCTTCTTTCCTTCAGGCCTCAGTACTACAAGTTGATTGATGAGTGTATTGCTCAGATTGTTCTTCACCGGAATGGTTCAGACCCCGACTTCAAGTGTCGTAGGCTCAGCATTAACACTGAAGGCTTGATAGGTGAGTGTTAGATTACACCATAAACATTATCGATTGTTTTTTTTTCTTGCACATGCTAATTTCATGCTCTATCACTTACACTACACATTATCTCCACCATTGATGACAAATGCAGTGTCTAAATGGATAAAACATGTTAACATTATTAATCAATCCTGTATGAGTGTGAGGTTTTTGCAATGCTTGATATGCATTGTCAAGCCGGTCGAAACAGTAGCATTCCTACCCTTGGGATTCAGTTATAACTTTGTCATGTTTTGATGCTAAGGTTGTGTCTTGGTACCACCACAAGGTGGAGCCAATGAGGAGCAATGTGCTGGATTGTGCTTCAGGTTTGGACATCATAGGTCACTCTGGTTAAATTCATTTTACCAAGAGAAGAGAATATTTTTTAAGATCCAGTAGTCTGTCATTTGTCTGAAAGCATGTCTGGGGTGATTGTGACACTGACACCAGACACCCAATCTTTGTCAGCTGCAAGAGTAAATACTTTTTTTCCAAAGTAAATCAAAGTATAAAGACTAGTTTTTACTTTTTCAAAACTACTTTTGATCATGTCTAAACATCCTGGGTAGCAGCTGTTGCAGATTACACATAAACTAAAGGGGGATCTGAAAAGTTTTTTCTTAAGATGAAGGTCTAATGTTTACATTAAGGTGTGTGCTTAGGGGGATTTTTTTAAACATCTTCAGGATAAAATTCAGTGTTCCACTTGGTTTAACCAGGAAAAGGAGTTACAAACGCTTTATCAAATAGGAAAAAAGCAACATTGAAATGAATGAGCAAACCGGTCTCTCTTGATTGCACATCTGTTCAGTAACTGTGAAGGGACAGGAAGGGCAGATTGTCACTTGGTTGAACACGGACCTTAATGGTAAATCATAAAGGTCTTTGAGGGAGGAATAAGCTGACATTATGATTGCCTCTAGCTGTATGTGAACAATTTCTCATCACTTTTAAATACAAATGTAAAAATGCTAAATTTTCTTCAATAACCATGATTTTGGTAAAAAGTGTTGCACACTTATGTGAATGTGGACTTGTTGACTTGAGCAGCAGTTGTAAATGATTACTGATTATAGCAAACTAAACTGCAGCAAAATGGAGGTGCAAGCTGCGTCTCACGAGTTTGATGTTCTTTATGGCAGGTCTCTGTTGCTCACTCCAGGAGGCTCTAATTGCAATGCTTCTAAAAGCGTCCTGACACGTGGCTGGCCTCCTTAAAGGCTGCTAGAGTTATTATTGGTGGAAAGCAGTCCAATTCTGCCCTGCATGCATTATTTAGTATTTTTCTTTGAACTCTAAGATTCAGCACAGTTTTTTTCCACATATTCTGTCTCCCTTAGTACTCTCTATTCAAAGTTGCCCTATTTAGCCTAGCCACCATGACAGACTCACCCCCAAATCCATTACACATCCAATAACCATGTTAACTTGTACACAAATACACACTGAAATTCTACGTTATTGTGAGTGTCTTTGAACGTGCAAAACGGTCATGTTTACATCTTTCGAATATGCAATTATAAATGATAAATTAGAATTACATAAATTACATAAATATTACATAAATTACATAAATACATCTTTATTCAGCTTTTCTGTATATGCAAGCTTTTGAAAGGCTTTTGTCTAGCTACATCATTATTGCAACTATAAATTATCTCTTTGTCATTACAATATGTATGGTTTCCCTTCCTTTTTATCAGTTCATACAATTCTGTCATATTCTAATTTAGCCTCTTGCAGCCTTCTATCTTTGCCATCTGCCTAGTCCCCCCTCCTGGGCATCATAATAAGCTGTCTTTGATCCTGTGACATTGTGGTATTCATCTTCACATTAATTAGCTCTTTCACTGCACATGCTTGGTAAGGCCCTCAGCAATGAACCACCTGTTGACCTGCAATTATTTGGTAAAGGTATTCTGTTGGTCATTCTGTGTCCTCCTCACCCTTGTCCCCTGTTAACAGAAGATCTGATAATGTGTTACACTCAGACATGAGATTTATCTCAAAGAGAAATTGCTGTAGTTTCACCTTTTTTTTTTTTTTTACAAATGCACATAAACAAAGCATATGTACTGGAGATTTAAAAATTAATGATATGTAGAAGCAACACAAAGCATCCTATTGTATTGAGATGCCTCCACAATCACCTCGTAGATCTTGACTGTGAGCGGTGTGATAAGGGATAAATGGGAAGACAGATGGGATGCTTGCACACAGCATGTGCCAGACTGAAGGGTAAGGTGGCTTCATGGCCAGGATGTACAGGTGTGTTGTCAAAACCCTTATCTTATCCACCCTGCTCTCTCTTTTCCATTCTTTTGTTTTCCACAGATAATATGGTAGACAAGACCAAAGTGGAAGCCAGTGAGGCCAAAGCCACTGAGCTCGAGAAAAAGGTGGAATGCACACACATTCACTTAACTAAAAATAATCAGTGTCACATACAATGCCTTATATATAGAAATGCTAACACATAAACCCAGAGGCATGCAAAGTATTAGAATGATGTAGACACAAAAGATAAATCATGCATTGTAAAAGCCAATATTTCCCCCAACACACAGACACGCTGGCATTGTAATGAAATTTTGATTGACCATTGTCAGGCTGACATAGGATGACAAATTAGGGGGAAAAAAAAGGAACAGAGGGTGACTGGGAAAATGAGCAGACACACATTTGACAACTACCAGAAAGAGAAGTTCTCCAACACACACGCACCCATTCACACATGGGGGTAAATGCCTTGATTGCGGTTTTCTGCCAGCCTGATGTTTCTGTCGCGGTGACAGAATAATTGCAAAGAGGGAGCTGAAACTAGCCTTCATTCATGCACACATAAAGACACACAATCTCATGTGGCTTCATGTCCATCTAATGTACTTTCACCTACACAGCCAGCTGCTCCATAAAGACATATTAATTTTCACTGACCACATGTATCACATTTTAGTTGTGCATGGAGGGGTAATTGCAAGCAGTCCCTTTGGCAGGAATTAGGGATAAAACTGTCAGCCCACTGACAGCAAGAGTAACGGATCTTCTATCTGCAAATTAAACTGCTGTGTGTGTCTGTGTGTTCATGCACTCCTCTTTGTAAATACATTTACCCAGTTTGTCAAGTGTTCAAGAAAAGAAATAATTGAAAATGTATTTTCAGTAAGTAAATAAGAATTTGGGGAAAATTATTCTCTTTTTGAAAGTAAATGCTGTGGAATTCATGGAAATGCACTGAAGCATCCTAATGCTAAAATAAACATTAATTTTACCATGTAATTTATGTACTGAAACTGAAAGCATTAGTCCACTAGAAATAGCCTCTAGAGGTCTTTGCAATGGAGACCTCTGCCTTCAATGTGATCCTAAAAGGCATGAATGCACACACACTTAGCTTGTATATCTCTACAGAAACCTAGTCTTCATTTCTCCTCAGTTATGTTAGATAAATGGTTTGTAAAATAACATCAGCTTTTAAGACGATCATTCACTTTGTTAGCTCCTCCTGTGCGATATGTATAATCCTGTGTTCTGAGTGAGAAATCTTATACTATCTTTTACCGCATGCACTAACAAGAATTAGGAATATTATATTATTTACTCCACAGTACATTTTTGTTTATTACTTAATTAAATTTTTGAGTTAATGGGTTTTGGGATTCCACATTCAACAGATTGCACATTAGCCTGACTATAGAGGGAATTTACATTTTGTAGTAATGAAGAAAACCAAATGTAAAATGCATGTAAACATGGTAGTCTGTACAGAAAAAAAAAAATGTTGCCTAGATGAACTGGTTGGAAATCAAATAACTCAATCATGTACACATTTGACTAGACTGAAATGTACCCAGGTGCTTCACACATGCTGCCTAATTTTAACATTCCCAATCTTTTGATTAAAAAAAAGTATAAATTTATATTAACATCTATATTTTTTTGTTCTGGGCTGCACATTGGTGTAGTAGTTAGCACTTTTGCCTTAAAGCTTGTTCGAGCTTCGACTTGGGGGAGATGCATTTTAATTGGTCACTCTAAGTTGCCCCTAGGAGTGAGTGTGAATGCTTGTTTTTAGGTCTTTCTTGGCCCTGTGATGGACTGGCAACCTGTCCAGGGTGTACCCAGCCTCTTGCCTACTAATAGCTGAGATAAGCTCCAGCTTCCCACCAACCCTGAAATTGATATGTGGTATAGAAAATAAAAGTGTATTTTTTGTTGCTTTTTCAGATTGAATAATGTGTCAAAAACTAAAGAAACCAAGTAATGCTCTGTGCTGACTTGCATTTGAGCTCTAACCATAGCCTAAATTTGCTTTGTATGTAACCATACTTCATGAATCTGCATATAAATCCTAACTTCTAAACAAAAGCCGATATAAAAATGTACTGAATAATACTGAATCTGTTTCTCACTATCTCCTCTTAAATATGCATCAGCTTGATTCAGAGTTGACTGCACGCCACGAGTTGCAGGTGGAGCTGAAGAAACTGGAGGGTGATTATGAACAGAAGCTGCACGACCTGAGCCAAGAGAAAGAACAGCTGGCCTCTTCTAAGCAAGAGCAAGAAAAGCAAAATAAGGGGCTACAGCAGCAGCTTGGTGCTTTGGAAAAGCAGGTACGTGCAAACACTTAACCACATACACCAACTTTGAGCCATAATTTTAGTTAAGTAAACAGTTTAAATCGGTTGTTTCTGAACCATAGGGGTGTGGTCCATTCTTGGGCATCTAGCACCAACTAAAGACACATGAAAAGTGTTTAGTTTTGCACCTGTGGATCATAAGGACTATGGGACTGTGTATCCTCTATCTATCTAGGACACAAAATATATTACTGTTATCCATAAGCAGCTCAGTTACAATGCATCTTACCACCACTTGGTGATGGTAATTTGTCAGATAGAAATTGAAACATTAGCTTGTTATATGTGCAGTTTCTCACACGTAATGTATAACTGTGTTTGTGTTCATCCTATTGTATCAAGTCATTTTTTAAACATTTTTATCTTATCATATTTTAAAAGGTGTTGGCTTGTTAAATTGCAAGTAAATTTGGTTTAACTATTGAGTACAAATTAAACAGTGACATTACTTACACCAGTTCAGTGTTAATATTTGACTGGGCCCCTGATATCTGTGCTAAAAAAGGTGCAAAGCCCCCAAAGTATTTTGTCTTTGAAACTTTTTTTTCCTTGGAGCATAAAGTCTAAACGCTTAAAGTGCTAACTCCCTTAAGCTGTGACTTCTAAAATAAATAACTTAAACCAAGTGTCAGGCTCTGAAAAATCTTTGTTGCAAATCAACTAGCTTCTGCAAACCTATTTTGATTTTCATGCCATTGTCAATTTTAAAGGAACCAGCTCATCAAGATGTGATCAATAAACTGAGGTAGATAATTAAATATTTGCTTTTGAATCTCTGCATAGAAATAGCCATAAAATGGTAGAGCTGCATAACGCAAAACATTTCAAGGCTCAATTAACTCCTGTATTGTAAATTTTAAGCACTGTGAAGTTGCTAAATGTTATTGCTTATCCACTGGAGAAAATATCTATGGCCATAAATGAGTTAGCCATCTTCACAAATTGCCAGGAAAGAGGGGAAAATAAACTAAGATATTATGAGAAGCCAAATCCTGTAGAGATTAGGAATCTTAATAAATAATGAAATGTGAAGGAGTGAAAGTGGCTAAAGAGAGAAGAAAGTAGAGAATGGAGATAGGACAAACATATTTTTTAAGGCCAAGACACACATTGAGTTTGTTTGTTTGTGTGTACACTTGTATAGTAGGGAGGCAAAGATGAAGATTGTTTAGCTGTCTGTGTCCTGCTGCCACACCAGCTGGACTCTGCCTCACAGCGGTACCCAAACCCACGAACACACCAACTGACCCAGAACAGTCTGTTTCTGTGCACGTGTGCTCATAACCTCATGAAGATGTTTCTGTGTGCGTCTGTCACTTGGAAATCTTTTAAAATGAGCTTCAGCCAATATGACTAATGCCAGCAGAGCCATCTTCTCACCACACAAAAGCCTTAAACACACACACACACACACACAGAGTTGTCCAAAGCATCATGAGCCAAGCATCAAACAAGCTTCTCAAACTAAGATGGCTCACTTTCTCTGTGTTTGAGGCACTGCCCGTTGAAGATTTCTTCACATGTAGAGATCTCTGTGTCCCTCTCTATGATGCTCTGCCCAATTCTTCATCTGCTGCCTCACTAAGAAATCCTGCTTCTGAGGCTCTCTGTTGCTGTCTTCTTTTCAAAATCTGACCAAATTAGACTAACTTATTTGTGACACAGCTGCTTTAAGATACTGTTTCTCACACACATGCGCACATTTTGCATTTTTAGACATAAAAAACATAAATGGACAGTTTTGCTTTAAAAGGTGCATAGCATATTTTATTTGCTGACTAAATTTAATTAAACTTTAATCACTTGGTCAGTTTTTTTCTTCCCATAAGCTGGTGCCTACTCATTGTAAACACTGTAATCAGTAATTTAGTGTAAGAATGAAAAAAAAATATTTCAGCCACACTTTTTGCTTAGTTTGTCCCGCTCTGAATTTCTTTCTTCTTTTCTCTGTGGACTTAATTTGCTCTTGCGATGATTTTCTTAGTGCCTTGCCTAGTATTCACTCTCCATCTCTTCTAAAGCTTACCCTTTCCCATGCTGTAATCGCTTTTTTCTCTTTTGTTCTCTTTTCTTTTGTTGGCATGTGTATTCACAGGGAATGGGTATTACCAAGCATATACAAAATCAAAGTTCATTCAGTGAATAGCCTGTGTGGTAAAGACGCACTTGAATTCAATTCATTCTTATTTGTATAGGGCCATTTCACTGTGTCCCACCGGGAACTTTAAAGACACATCAGTTTGAGCTAATTTACTATGACACTGATGTGTAATGATGGTTACTGGATGCTGATTTCTCTGCAGATTGAAAACCTGAAAAAAGATCTGGAAGATGCCAAAAAGAAGGTTGCAACAGCTACTGTTCCTGTGCCAACACCTGGTTTGCCACCTGCCCCTGGTCAGAATGCGGGTATGCCCCCTCCGCCTCCACCTCCACCTTTACCAGGGCAGCCATTCTTACCTGTTCCCCAAGCCCCACCCCCTCCTCCTTTGCCAGGTCATGCTTCCATTCCTCCTCCTCCACCTTTACCCGGCATGCCAGGACCTCCACCACCGCCACCCCTTCCTGGCATGCCAGGACCTCCACCACCCCCACCTCTCCCTGGCATGCCGGGACCACCGCCACCGCCACCCCTCCCTGGCATGCCTGGACCACCTCCTCCTCCACCCTTACCAGGTATGGGACCTCCACCCCCACCACCAGGGGGCCCAGGTATGCCCCCTCCGCCACCTGGACTGGGTATGGTTCCACCACCACTATTTGCCGGGGGGTGCTGGGGTGCCCCTGCACCACCTACGTTACCATTTGGGCTCCAACCTAAAAAGGACTACAAGCCTGAGGTCCAGTTAAAGAGAGCAAACTGGAGTAAGGTGAGTCCTGGAAGAGGTGGGTTTTCACACATCTGAAATGTATCTGTTGGCATTAAAACAAACAAATATAAAAACTGTATTTTTTTTTAGATGCTAATTACTCTTTGTAAATGATTTGTTTAAATAGTTGTCACCTCCTGCTAGAGATTATATGATGAATAGGACAAAAGACTTTTCAGGTTTTAGATGAGCTGATTCTGCTGACACATAAAACTGCACCTCGGTTTCTGTTTATCACATAGTATCTTCTTGTAAAAGCAGATAAGCTCAGAGTGTGCTTTTAATTTTTAAAAGAGTATAATAAAAAGTGTGAAATGGAGCTTTGACAGTGAAATTTTAACCTAAAGTGACTTGCATGCATACGTGTTCTCCAGGACTGCGTTTCATGTTCTTCTCCTCCTCCTCATCTGTGATGGTTAAAACATCAAAACGTCCCTCTGTCTTTCTTTAGCCTAAAGCTACTGTTTAATGGCTAAAGCAGACTTCATCAGCATTTAGCCTCTCCCTTTCTCTCTCTCTTTGTTGGGCTGGTGCGAGGGTTTTGACGAGGATGTCACAGAAATTGCGTTTTAATAAGCCTTCTTCTTTTAACTGCGGCACTGAAAGATAATTAAATTGCTGCCAGAAAGGACGGTATTCTTTTGTAATTTAAATTAACTTTTTTTCCTGGCTTGGTCTCATCCTCCTTTTTGCATGCTCTCTTGCTTTCTTTTTTTGCTCCTTCAGCTCATCCCCATATCACATTTCCTTTCCTCACTTTGTCTTTTCTGTCCTACACCCATCCCTGAGGCTTTGTCCATAATGAAAGGCCTGATATCTCTAAATTTACTACCACTGCTTTCTCATTCGCTCTGGGTCTCCTTTTCTCTTTCTCTTTCCCCCTCGATAAGAAAATTCAGAAAGTAAAGGGAAAAAGCTGCAAAGTTAATTGTAACTTGTGTGAGAGCATACAAATATGGTTTGCAGGAAAAAAAGAATGGGAGTGAAGAAAGGGGGAACCCACTTTCTTGTGTGAAACTCGTGCTCAATCCTTTAATGGTGAAGACTATGCTACAATTAGAGAAAATGACTACATGTATCCTGCTCTTTCCTCTTTGTGCCTTCTTTTCTTCCTTCCTCCTCTTCCCATCCTGTACCACCATAGTCCTGCCAACTCCTTTTGTTCTGCAGAAGTAGTAATCTGCTCAACTCATTGTTTGGCAGGTGCACAGATTACCATTTTTAGATAATTGAGACAATTTTATCAAATTATTAACCTACAAATGCATTTAATCTTTATAATCTTCATCTTTTTTTACCTGTCTAATTCACGATCTGTCTTAGATTGGACCTGAAGACCTCTCTGAGAACAGTTTCTGGATCAAGGCCAAAGAAGAGAATTTTGAAAACAGTGAGCTCTTTGCCAAACTCACCCTCACCTTCTCCTCACAGACAAAGAGTGAGTGTGAAGTTTGTGTGTTGTTAAAAATTGCTACAAACATGTCAGATTTCACAGTAATGAAAAATGTCTCTCTTTGCCCCTACTTTCCCTGGATGATTCAACTCTGATATCCTACCATCAGCCTCTAAAGGTATGAATATCACACCCTCTTTTTTTTTCTCAACCATCTACTTAAGTATCGTTAGGATCTTCTCCTTGAATAAAGCACTCAACATTTATATTATTCAGAAATGTTGTGTCAAAACAGCATCTCGCACAAGTTCATAAATTATCCACTCACACCTGGTGGTTCATCTTCCCAATGTGCCCGTGACTTGTGCAGTGACAGAACACTAGGGGAGACAGACAAAGGGAGGAGGGTATAGGAATGGATAAGGAGAAGGTCACTGATGTCGTTTGACTAGCCACCTGCTGTCCTGGCACAAAGCACTCACACACAGGCATACACACACCTGTCCACCCCTATCACCTTGTCCCAGTGTCACCAAGCCTTCTGCTCTAACTCTTCCATATTCAAATCATAACCAGGACACCAGAAACTAACAGTGTATGTAGGCGTGTTTGCTATTTTATTTGACCTTCAGCTTTCTATCGCAACACACGCACACCCACACCATAGGCCGATTCAGGTCATATACGTTAACAGGAGCGCATGCACACATAGCTGATGCTAGTTCTTGATGTCAGTTAAATGTCAGGGTTGGCAGCTGTCCCATCTGCATTCACCTGTGTAGTGAATCTTGCCGTTCGCCTGCCACTCCATAATTTGACTTTCCTCCACTTCCTTTTGGCCCCTTCACCCATGCATCCTCTTTTTATTGGTTGAGACAGCCGCCTGTTCTGGATGATGTCTAATAACCTTTTCTGAGTGCTGTGTATAAAGACACCGTGGCCTTTTCATAGCCCCACACCTGTCTGTATGCCTGCCTGTGTGCATGAAGGAGGGGTGGGGGTAGTGAGGTGGACAGGTGGGTGTTGTTGATTTCCCTGGCGTGTTTTAAATCTGCTGAAATTTTGTTGTTGTGAATAAAAGATTCTAGGGGATTATGCTGTGAGGTTTTGTAAGCATCATGCACTTGTGAATGAGAATGTGTGGCTTAATCTCTCCCTTTTCCCTCTAGTGTATTTGTGCTTGTGTGTCTTGCACAGATGCTAAATAAGCAGCTAGTTTTGGTCATGCATCTTGAACCTTTACCCTTCACTCTTTATTTGCCTTAGAAAAAACTGCTCAAGGCCTGATACATTCCTCCTGAGCTCTCTTTACCTTTCACCTCTGGGACCATAGTTTTAATCTTCTTTGCCTGCTCATTCTCCTCTTTTATTGCTGCCCACTCAAAAGTTCTCCTCCAAAAGCAGACTGATATCACAACAAGACATTGCTGACCCTCACTGAACCTTCTTCCTCTTCATCAGCTGCCCAGTTGCTGGATATTCAAGCATACACACCCACACACAAACAGATATGCTCCAGAGTTGTGTGCTCATGTTGCAGTCAGAGGGGTTGACCTCTGACCACGCAAAGAACTGATCAGGGGAGACACTCTCTAGCACTCACATCTCTTTTTAATGCAATACTTTTAACACTTCTACCAACAATATATTGAATATGTGAACAATGTGAAAACATCTGCTATGACTTTTTTTTTTAGTTATTTCTATTTCAGTCTGTATTTCTTTGCTTGTGCATTGGATTTATTAGTTTATATAAAGGCAGAACCGTGTCTTGCTCCTTTCCCCTGCTAATGAAGAATTTAAATCACCAAATGTCTCTTAACTCCTATTATTTACAAGTGATTATTTAACCCTCATTTTCTGTACTGATTGAAACGAGCGAGACTTTTGACTTTAAAAGTTGGATTTTGCCCAAACCTTGTAAGTTATATTTTATATTGTGCATGTTCAGATAGACCACATACTAAGCTCGGTACCCTTTTTAGTACATCAGCTGTTCTCAGAGCCAGCCCATATCAGCCAATGGTTTATTTCTACACGTGAAATCACAAACAGGCTAAACTTCATTAGACTACTTGCCTTTTTCTACCTCCTCTGACTATGGCTACCTCCAACAAAGCATCTCCTTTTAAATCGCATCTGACTTAGAAATGCTATTGTATGTTTGCATATGTAAATGTATGTTTGCAATGTAGATCCCACATGCCAATATAATTTTTTGAGCTGTTTTAATAACAGAAAACTGGCATTATGTGATCTCTGTGGGGCCATAGTTGCAGCTATATCAGCCTTTTACTGTTACACAATGCTTTATATTGCATCAAAGCAACTGCATTCTGGTGAACAATAATTTAAATTAACATTATGGATTTAATTTAAAAGTCAAAACTTCACAACACAGGTGTGGAACATTTTGTGGAACAGTAGATCCCGGTAATAGAATTGTGCTGAACATCTATTTACCAGAACTGAAATATGAAACCAAACTGTCAGCACAGAAAATAAGAAATGTGTCTCATGGTCTTCATGGTCAAGCATGGAAATAATTTTAGGGGTTTCAAATGTGACACTACTTCTTTGAATCTATTTTTCTGTCTCTGTGGTTTTTTGTCTGTGTCTCTTATCTGTGCAGACCTGGGAAAGTCACGTAAGGGATGTTGATTGATATTGATGGCACAATTAATTTAATTTGGTGAATTTGTGATATGAAATAATGATGATGAAGAATACATATATATTAAGGGTTTGAGATTTAGTTGCACTTGATCAATATTCAGCTCTTTCATCACCCATCTCTACAGATTTGATATGTTTTAAGATTTTGTTTCAATCTCCATTCACAATATTCACCAAACTAAAAAAAAATCATGGGCTATAGCTTTATAATATTATAATTATATAGTCAGCCATTTTGTTTTTCTCATTAGGACTTTTGTATCTGTAAACAGCCTTGTTTAGATTTGAGTCTATAAAGCGATTAGTGTGGTGTAAAAGATTTTAGGCAGCAAGCTTATCTTCACTTTCTCCTTTGAGCTATGTTTTAAATCCTCACTTTGAAGTAGTTTTTGTCTTCTTTTTTTTTAAACAAACATTTTTTAGGTGTTTATTTACTTTTGCACTTTTAAAATATTAAAAATATATATAGTTAATCGGTCAGAATTCAGAGGTGGTTTTGAGGCGTATCATTTTGGAAAGAGCACTTCTCATCCAGCATTTGTATATACATCCCAAACTGTCCCTTTTTAAATTCTGTATGCCCTGTGTTTGATAGCAGGTGTCTTTTGAAGTCGGCACCTCAGATAGGCCAATTAGCACAAGCAGGAGATGGAGAGTGGAGGGAGGAGGTGTAGGTGGGTGAAATAAAAGCAGAATGAGCAGAGGGAAAGGCTGGGCTAGGGGGAGCGGTTGTGATTAATTTGATTTGGGAGAAAAAAGGGCCAGGAGCATATATAGTTATTAATCCTCATAATGGGAGGATCATTTTCATATTCCAATTCTCAAGCCTTTATACCATTCCCTCTTCTGTGTATTGATGTTTCTGTGCTCTGGTATAGTGTGTTGTCCTCATTTCTTTAGTTTTTGTTTGTCTATTTTGAGTAGCAATTCTCCCACCCAAAGGTAGCCTTTTAGTGATGGCTACACTACACCTACATATGCAACACCCCCTTCTGTTAGTGCATTCACTTTGAATTACAAACGCATCTATTGCGGGTGAATTCATGCTTGCTGGTGTGGTGGGGTCTGTAGGCTGGTGTATGTGCTTGAGAAAGTGAGTGAGCTCAGCCACATTTAGAGACCAATTATAATGAGTCTTTTGATCTCCCTGTGTTCTGGCAAAATCAATTTCCTTCTCTGTAGGTGTGATTGTGTTCTCTCCGTGTGTGTGGGTCTGTGTGAATGTGCATACCTATTTGGCTTTTTCTCTTTTTTTCCCCCATATTTTCTCCTCTTTCTTCTACTCTGTTAACTTCTCACCTTAATGAGCCACCAATCGGTATGAAAGTACATGCCATGTATGTGTTTGCACGGATGCTTGCCTAGGGCCTGACAGGGCAGCAGTCCAGTCACTGGGATGTGAGACGTAATATAGTCATCATATATACTGTATATAAAACTAAGGAATGGATAATTATAGTACAGTGTCTAGGTCATTTTATCTCTCATGAAGTTTTTGTGACTTCAGTTATGCTTTAGTTGGAAGTCATGCTATGTTAAGGAAAAAGTGGTTAATTATATTACCAAGGCATTCCCCTCCTTTTACCACTGTTATTCACTGTAGCCTGAATGCTGGAGTATTCAAAAAGGTGTAAGGACGGTGACTTCATGAAATATTGTCTCGGTGGATTCACCCTATGGTTAGTTAAAGGGCACATTTCATGGACAATATGTCAAATGAAATAATCCAATTTAGTGTTTCTTCTTATTCTATACCTAATGACCTATAGTCAGTGCTCTGGATCTGAGAAACCTGATGTATAAATTGGAAGATTTTAGAAAATGACTGAGATGGAAAAGTGTAAGATACTAATTACTAATCAATGGGTGCCACCTCATCCAGCGAATTTTGTTTTTCTAATGTAGTAGTTGTGGGTGTGTATCGTACACTCGAGGTCACTTTACAGGATAAAACACAGAACACAAATTAATAAATACAATCATAGATAAAAAAGATTAATAAAATACACAAAACATTAATAAGAAGCAGTTGTGTTGAATCAGAGTTGCAGAGGTCGGGGGGGGGGGGGGGGGGGGGGGGGGTGACATTGAACCCTTTTGGCTTTGGTTCTTGTCTGGCGTTTTTTTGCCAACCTACGCA
>JBAMHV010000007.1:18321906-18332727 GCA_037177535.1 Pseudomugil gertrudae
GTTTCAAGCATTTAGAAATCCTCCTAAAAGATCTTTCAGAAATCAAATCATCCTAAAGGGAAGAAACCATATTTAAAACAAGGAGGGGGGGGGGGGGTCACATTGAGCCCTTTTAGCTTTGATTATTGCATGATGTTTTTTGGCAAACTTATGCAGTGTGTTCACATTTATTTTTGTCCAGTTACTTTTACATGATTGTTAATTAATGACACTGTTTGAGCTTGTTTGAGCTAGTGTCTTTTTTTTTATTTTTGGATGATCTTATTAGTCATTAAGCCATCAGGGTCTCCTCATGATGTCCCTCCTGGCTTCCTGAAAAAACCTTTTCCTAGTGTAGGACAAATGGTTCTAGTAAATAAAATGGTAGTCTGCCATCTGGAGTTGTTCCAATGAGTTTTATAGATGTTGTGGTCCAGCCCTTGCTTAAAAAACCTGGCCTTGATAGCAACATCCTGAGCAACTTCAGACTTTTCTCTAGGCTGTCTTTTTATTTATAACATTTTTAGAAAAGTTGTTCACTCTCAACTCATGTGGTTTTTAGAGGAAAATTATGTTCTGGGGATGTTTGAACACGTCTGGTTTTAAAACGCTGCTCGGCACAAGTCAACTTTGATTGGAGTATTTAACGAGTATACTCTTGGCAAATGACTCTGGTAAACATGTTGTTCTTATTTTATTGGACTTGACAGCAGTGTTTGACACTGTGGACCACAATACTTTAGTGGCTTGGTTACACCACCATCTGTGGTAGTGCATTGGAGTAGTTTAAGTCCTATCTGTCTCACGGTAGCATGAGTGTGAGCTTTGGTCATTTTGAATCCAGCTCTGCTCCACTTCCTTATTGGATTCCACAGGAATCTATTTTTTTAAATTTACTTTCCCTGGGATCAATTTGGAAAAAGAGAACATTTTTTTTCTTTTACACTGATAGGCAGATCTATGTGCCACTTACAAAGAAAAATGCCTTCTCTCTTGCACCTCTTTAAGCAATTTGTGAACCCTTCTGCCTTGATTTTGGTCTTTTGGCAGGCTTTGTGTTGAACCTGGGTTTTAAGATGGGCAATGATTTTTAAATTGGATCGACAAATTAACTCTGTAGTGAAGTTCAGCTTTTTCCAAATTAGACAGCTGGCTAAGGTCAAACCTTTTCCTTCACAGCAGCTCTTTCAAAAGGTAATCCATTCCTTCATTACATCTCGGCTGGATTACCGTAATGCCCTTTTTTTGGGGTGAGCCAGTCCTTCCTCGCACATCTCCAGTTAGTGCAAAATGGAGCTGCATGCTTCCTAACTGGAGTATGCAAGAGGGAGCATATTACTACCATTCTGGTTTCCCTCCACTGGCTGCCAGTGCACTACAGAATTAATGTTGAGATTATTTTATTTGTTCTGAAATCTTTAAACAATCTGGCCCCTTCTTCCCTCTCTGAGCTTCTCCATCTGTATGATCCTGCTCTGTGCCTCAGGTCGAGCTTACGTAAAACAGTGGGCAGTGGCTGTTTTCCCTGGAGGCGGACAGCTGACCTGCTGCTTCTAGACTTACCAAGGTCCAATTGGAAGTTCAGAGGGGACAGAGCTTGTTCAGTAGCCAGTCCAAAACAACAGTTGTTTTAAAGAACTTTATAGATAAAGTTGAGTTAAGTTTATGATGGTGGAGTCATATTGGGTAAGGTCAGGTCACTCACATAAGACATACAATTAAAAATGCCTCCATCTTTGAGATCTGGCTAAAAAAATATTTTATTTATATCCATCTGATTTTTTTTTTTCGAATAATTTTTTCACAGAAAAAATACATATTTTATGTATGATTTTACTCATATACGAGTTAACAAATTTGTTTTAGACAGATTAGATAGATATGCAGGCATGTATACTTATGCACACACATGTTTTTTTTATCTGTAGCTTAACCCCATAATAGAACTACTGTGGACAGTCTTCTCCAGCACATTCCATAGATCCTCAGTGGGATTGTCAGGAATGTCTCTGTAAACCACTCTTACAGTTGGAGCCCAGTGAATCCCAGCGTTGTCTTTTTGGAATATAACCGTTGCATTAAAGAAGAATCAGAAAATCAACTGATGTAAAACTTGATGATTCTGTAACTCGGGTAGCGAATGAGCCTCATTTTTAGCCACATGTCATTGTTAAACATTGACTTTTCCAGCTGAAATAACCCAAGCTCATAATACAGACTCCTCAGGCTTCTATTGCAGGTTCTAAGCATAAAGGGTCACAACACTTTTTCCACTGCTTTTCTTACTCTGGTGCACCCATCAATTTGGAAAAGTGTAAAAGTGAACTCATCAGACAACATGACCTTTTCATTGCTCCAGAGTTGAATCTTTGTGCTCCATAGGAAATTGAAACCATCTTGCTTGCCTCAGTGTTAAGTGGTTTTCTTTAAGTTACACAGTTGTTGTCCCAAAACTTTAAGTATTCTGCACAATTTGTATTTTAATTTCAATAGTTAGGATTATGAGTTCAATTCTATTTCAATTTTATTTATATAGCCCAGTATCCCAACAGTCATCTCAAAGAGCTTCACACACAGCTAATCACACAACAGCAGACATAACACACAATAAACACAAGTAATGACTATACTAAACTAAGCAGACCCAGGACATCCCTGTCCTTAGACCCTCCTTCTCGGTAAGGAAATACTTCTAAAAAAAAAAAAATTGTGGGGATAAAAAAACAAAGAAACCTCATGGAGCCCACACTAAAGGAGAGATTCTCTCCCAGGACAGGCAAATGTGCCTAAGACTGTTATCAATTAGCTCATCTACATTCTGAATAACACAGTTAAGGTTTGTTCTACAATGAATTTCTTTTTTCTGATTCACCAAGTATACCAATGATTTGGAATCATCCCCAGACCTGACGTAGTAGGTCTGGGGATGATGGTAGGATGATGGCCATACATGGTATGGCTTCTGTATGGAGCGAAGAAAAGGGAAGCACAGTTTTGAGTTGGAAAGGGAAATAAGGGCTCTGACAAGCTATGGCAAAATTTCAAGTTGAACACCTCTAAATAACGCTGCATGGTTACCTTCAGCTGTAATTTTTGTGAAATGTTGTCCGGCTGACAAGATTTTACGAGAACTGTGGCTTGTGTGCTAAACACTGTTCAGTGAAAGTGAAAGTGCCTGAAAATCATTGTTTAAACTAGTTTTTGAATAGTTGTTTAAATTTTACATATATCACTTTTAAAGCAACAAAAAAAAACTCCATCATGTAATTTATTGTGTTATTGTTGTTGGTTTTTTGTTTTTAACAGTTTAAAGCCATAACTTGAGCATCAGGTAGCATCATCTCAGATATTTTGCAGCCTGAAGTGAGCTGCAGGGGATGGATCACATCTAAAGGATTACTCACCTGTCATCATATGCTCTCAGCCCTTTAAACTTCCTCATGAAGTCTTAATTTTTTTTAACGGCTCCTGTGCAGGAAAAAAAAATTTTGGGTTTAAAAATCTAGTTTATCCCGTGAGTTGTAAACATGTTTTTTTTTTCTTTAATGTTAGACATTTTAACACATTTAGACATTTGAAAATTCAAACAACTGTAACTACTGGCATCAAGCTTTTGTTTAGCCCTCAAAAAGACAGACAATGTTGATTAATATAAATCAATACTTTTTTTTGTATTCCACCTTTGCCGTTATACACAGTACTAAATTAGGCACCTTTTGAAAACTATTAAAACTATTTATTGGCTTTTTAAAGCTCTTCTGTTTTTTGTGTGTTTCTGTAGATTTGTATAGACTTCAGTAAGTCATACAAAACAATTTGAATTCATTGTAGCAATTTATTTATAGCAAATGTACTGTAAGAGAAAACTGTTACTACTTTGAGATTTATTCCCCATCTATTTTATTATTTCCTTCTTTTTATTCTAATGGTGGTCAAATTATTGGGTAATTATGGCCCAAGTGTTTAGATGGGAAAATATTGTAGCCATTTTGATGTTGAGATCTGTGAATGCGAGACCAGAGATTAAAAGGACATTTCATTATCCTTTTTTTGTCCTAAAAAGGAGTAATTGGGAATTCTGTATTAGGATCAGAAATGACTCAAGAAGGAGCAGTTGGGTATTGTGTTTATTATATGTAGTCATTTTTAGGTTTTATTTTACTTTATTCATAGGAAATATGTTACACTCTTAGAAGTGTATATTTTTTTTGTTTCAAAGTTGAGTTCAAGTGGACTGACAGTTTTAGTGTAAAACACTTAAAACACACTGTGAAGGTAATTCAAGCTTGGTGTCTTTAACATGGCTGCTGAGAAAGCTCAAAGACAATACACTGTCTGAACAAAGCCAATGTTTGATGTCAACTTTATTTTCTGTTAAACTTATTACAGTCTATTGTTTCAGATCAAACCACATTGTTGCTAAGAAGGAACAAACTGAACTACCTTATTGTGTTTCATGGTCATAATCATTTCCTTAACAGTGGTTTAAAAAAAAAAGAGATGTGGAGAGTTTTCATTTGCTAGCGGTTTTCAGTTTAATGCCACAGTCAGTACATCTTACCATCTAGACTGTTTTAAAGCTGAGTTTAACCATATTTCAAATTACACATTGTGCAAAATAAGAGTTCGCCTCCATATATTACATTGTCACTGCCCAAAATTTTATGGCACAAGCTTTGCACTCAGTTTCAACTACACACAAAGATAATTGGAGCTGCATGACTTGAGAACCTCCCAACCACCATCATCTAGGAGGGTATTATAACCCGAGACTTTTATATGTATTGCTTAACATTCAAGTACAAACTGCCCTGTGTGTGTTCAGGGCGATGGGATGGTTTGGGGAGCTCTCAGTAGCAGATGCTGAGATTCTGTCTCTTTTTGTAAGACATTCCTTTCCTTGTTGCTACAGGAAAAGCTTGTTTTAAAATGTTACATACAGAAAGCTTTAAAAAAAAAAAAAGCACCCATATTCTATATGAGGAATAAATTTAGACCAGCTCTTCAATATGTAGGTGTGACATGCAAATGAGAGATTTGATGTTTCTAGGATTTCTTTGGTATTGTGTATTTGTGTGTATATTTAAGTGTTTATGTCTACCAGCGCTTAAGTTAAAATCCATACTATACCTCTTAAGCCTTCAACAGTAGTGGTGCATTAGGCTGGCTTTGCTCGCTCTCTAAGCCTCGGTGTGTATCCTCAGTTCCGCAATAGCAAGCGTTCCCCCATTCACCATCTCTTCATGGTTACAGAACAGCCACAAAACACTGTTTATTCATCAGGCCTTATCAGGTTCAAACACATCTGTGCATGCTCGCATTGCTTCTCAGTGCCAACTGCTACCATGTGCTTATATGCTCAGACAGAAGCATACACTTAGGCATACACATGTAAGCATCCTCATACACACACACACACACACAGGCTTTATTCCCACTCCTTCCCTTCATTCCATTCCTCTTCATCCCTCCCTTGTTACATCTCTCTCTTCACTGTTTTACATGCAAATGAGCCAAGTGTGTTCATGCCGCAGCATTACCACTGTGTGTGCTTAATCTCCTTGCTGCCTATTCTCTTTCCTAAAGATTATCGTGTTTTCAGGTGGAATAGGCGTTCTTTGCTTCATTCGGCTCCTCTCCCAGCCAGTCAGTTAGCCAGGCAGCTAGTCTGTCAGCAGCCCAGTCTCTCATCCCAGTACCATTACAGTTTAAATGTTCCCAGTGATATGACAGCTGCGGAGTAGCTGAGTGAACTTGTGAGTTTTTTTTATGTGCTTGTATGTTTGCTAATTTGCCCAAGTGTTTGTATTTTACTGTGAGAATGGCTGACAAGTTCAAAAGGTAGTTACAGATACTAAGTATCCCCAGCGTTTCTCTTTTTTCATCCTGGCTCTGAGGAAAAAAATATTAAAAACGTGGGAAGATGTTGGGATGAAGGGACATGCATGCACACCTACAATACTTCCACCCACTCTTGCCTTATGGCTTGCTCTTATTGGTCACAGCAGCATACTTTAGTCTTTCCTCCCCCTCCTTTTTCTTATATATGTAGGCTTTTGTGCGTGTGCACTTTGGTGTGCTCAAGTCTCTGAAGTGTCACAGTGAAGGTGGAAGCGCTTTAATTTTGTTACTAATGAGTTGAGAAAGAACGGAAGTCATCATAATGCAATATCTATGATTAGAAAGCACAGTTGTCATGAGAAAAGGGGAGATTGAGGACTAGAAATGATGAAAGAGTAGATTTTGGTTGCATTTTCTGATAAACGCCAGGGACTCTTGCTCTGTTTACTTTATTTGCAGTATTAGCTACTTATTCCTGAGGGCAGAGACATGCACACTCAAACACGCAGGAGACTTGGCACACTTTGATGTCAATGATTGCACAAGTTTAAAAAAAAGGCAGGGGGGTAAAGAGCAACAACTTCAAAGATGAAGTTAAGATATGAGCATTAACCCACATCTCTCCTGCTTCTCCTCCTCTCTCTCCTGATCTCTCTTATCTCTGCCTGATAGAGAGGTTCTTATGAAATTGAACAATGAATGAATGTGGGATCGGATCAAAAAATGATGGTTGGCCATGAAGATAAACCAAAGTGGTAAAATGAGAAAAGGAAAGATAGATGACAACAAAGGAGGAATGTGGAAAAAGTCCTTAAAGTCTCATTTTCCCAGCTTGTTTGAATTGTTTAACAGCAGCCTAAAGGCTGCCACTGACTTGATGTTAGCTACGCAGTGAGTTATTAGGGTGATACAAGGCTATTAGACTGTTTTGTTAATGGCTCAGACCATGTCCACAGGGTTCTCACACAGCCACACTTATTAAAACGATCAATTTTACCCAGATTGTGCATGCACTCTTTAAGGTACAAGCTTTCTTGTTTATTTCTGGATACATGTACATGGACTTTGTGCCTCATCAAGATGTAGGTGAGTTCTGGGTGTGCTGGAACCTTTTTATTGCCACATATTTTGTTTTAATGTGGCCCAAGTGTCTTGCTGTGGAAACTGTGTATAAAATTGACATTTTGGCATTTACAGCAGATACCAATGGTATTTAAAAAGACTTAGCTAGAGCTAGGCCACACTGTTTTTTTACCTTAATTTGCCATCAGTGACCATTGTTGCAGTTAAATCTGGCCATAAATATGTGTTTTATATGTCAGGAATGTTTAAGCCAAGAGCATTGACTTGTATGCATGTTTTATCCCTTTATAACTGTAGTTTGTGCATGTGTGTATAGAACCTGGTCAATTACGGTTAGCCTGCTTCAGTGTCCTTGTTTTCACTGATGCTTGTTTGTGTGTTTTGCCTGTTGAATATCTTGCTCCATTACTCAGAATTTGCATTTGTCATATTTTGAAACGTAGGTTCTGCTTTGCCTGGGAGGCACCTAAATGTTTCACCATACCATTTGCTACAACACTGTACAACATAAAAATGTATATGCATCCTCTCCTATGCCATTTTCTCTTTCTTTTCATCTGCCTCCCTGTCCTTGTCCTCATCCTCTTCCACTTCACTCATGCACCCATCACAGCATAAACATGTACACCTAATCAGCACAAGGAGCTCTCTAGATTAACACTTGAAAAAACTCCCTAAAGACATTGCTTCATTTTGACCATTTTCAGGTACTCTTTCCTTCTCCCCATCCACCTCCTCTTGCCTGGCTTTGAATTTTTAAACTTCCCTGCTGAATAAGATATGCAGTGGTCCTCATGGGGAAAGAGAAGTTGGAGGGAGGGCAAGAATTGAAGGAATGGAGAAGGCGGGGGAGGCAGAAGGGAAAAGGTTGTCCCTAAACACGCTTTCACATTTATCCCCTAAAAACTCTACTCTGTATGCTCAATAATGCATGGCCATCTTTCATTCCCTATTCCCATCCCCCTCCCCTCACTCCCCTCTTTCTTCATCCCCTTCATCTTCCTCTTGCTAGTTCCCCAAGCGCCCATCACTCCACCCAGCAGATTAACTACAGGGTGAAACTGAGACTGGCAAATCTGGGTGATGGTAGCAGGGCATTGGGGACTAACAGTAAAGGAGAGCGTGAGAGAGAAAAGAGATGAGTCACTTGTCATTGGCTGAATAGAGTTACTACTTAATGTATTGATCTGAGACACTGCTTTGAAGTTTCACTCTTTTAGAGAGGGACTGTAATGCTTGACTGGTCTTCTAAATTGGAGTCGGACTTCATCTGAAACCTCAAATTCTATCTTTGCTTGAATAAAGCTTACACAGTACCTAAACCCCATTAAATCTTTTAATCAGTTCTCAGCTCAAATTAATTTTCAGAGATGCCCCCATCCTCCACAAACCCCTCAAGTTTTCCTGTCTCATTGGGGCATGAAATGATATCTGTGTGGACAGAGTGTAGCCATCATGCGCAGTCAAGGCTGAAGGTAATCTTATGGAGCCCTTGTAGAAGTGACATTTTGGTTAAAATTTTAGCTAAAAGCTGCAACTTATGACACATACAGTGTACACCTTTTCTATATACATTGTGTGCAAGTGTATGATGTATGAAAGATTCATTCAAGACTTGCGTGTATGTGGCATCAGCAACCACTTGGACATGTTTGGATTTAATGTAGTGGTGCGCCAGAGATTTAATATGTTCAGTTAATTTTTAATTGTTTTTTTTTTTTTGGAAGTTTTTCAAATTTCCAGTTTTTGTATTCAAATTTGTATTTTTATTCATGCATGCATGAAAGTTATTTGTGTATTTTACATTTTCTTTCTAAAAGAACATTTGTGTAGGACTACAGACAACATTACAAATGATACTGACAAAATGTGAAACACAAGTTGTATAAAAATTAAAATTGACAGATTTCCAGCAATTATGAAAAAGAACACAGTCTGCGTATGAAGATGGCTTTCTTGTTCGTTAAATATGCTTGAAGTAAAAATCTAAATGAAAAAATTAAATGTTTAGTATTGCTACATCCTTCTGTCAATGTACAAAACATGCAACGTAATCTTTCTTCCCGAGTGAGAAAGGAACAAAAACATGGATAGCACATGATGCAATACTCTAGATTTTAGGTGAGACTGTTGTTAAAAGCTGTTTGTTTGTTTGTTGGCTTACAAGTAAGTTACCTGACCCAAGATAAAAGCTTGATACCACTGGGGGGGAGTGCAAAATCTTTGGAAGCTAGAATGATAAGTGTGCTGCTTTATTGAATCCAGTGAATAGAAGGAAACATGAAAGCCAATGCTCTGTTTGCTAGAAGAAAAGGGTAAAAAAAAAAAAGACAAACATTCAGGAGAGATTATTTACTCTTCTATTCTGAAAGTAAGAGCTGGACATTTAACCTTTATAGGTCTAATATAAGGATTAATTACCAACTGAATTCAATAAATGCATTCTGCAGCATTGACGTGACACAGAAAACATGGAGCATCATTGAAAAAGAAGTTTTTGTCAGATGTCGATTGATGGGGACTAATCTTGGCTCAGTAGATAAGAAGACCGATGGGGTTATTAAAGGTGGAGTAAAGGAGAAAGGCCCAGAATGAATGAAGCCCAGAGAAGGACGAATGGAGGCAGGAGTGATCTGTATAGCTTTGAAAAGACTAAAGAGAGGGATGACAAATGATCCAAAAGAAGATGTGACGTGACCACAGTGATTGAAGAGATTGATATGGAGTTGAGGTAAAGTTAAGTGTCTGAGTAAAGTTAGCTGTAAGAAAGATTTTTCGAGTACACAATGTGAAGAGTTTGGCTGTCCAGGTTTCACAATAATGATGTATTTTGTCCTGGTTATTGTAGTTGTTGACTTTTAGCTCTGTGTCTTCTCATGGAGAGATAAAACTGCTGCTCAACTTTATTAACGTGCACCCAACATGCGTTCTCTGAACAGGATACATGTTTTATCAGTTTTTCTCTTTGTGGGATAAAACACAAAATGGCAGACATGTTAATGCTGCACTCCTCCTTTTACACCGAATCTCTTTCATCCCTCTTTAAGTTCCCCAAACAAGTTATTTAGGGCTCTAAACTGTACACAGTTAACGGGCAGTCAACATACACCACACACACTATGCCACTGGGCCTCCTTAGAGGTTGTCTGGTTAATACTTCATAGCACTTAGAGGCATCAATAAGCCCTGTGGTGTTCCAGTGAAGCGTAGAACGCATGAAAGCATGCTAATCCCCCACCACAACTACTACCAACCACAGACATCTCCTTCCCTTTGTGATCCTCTCTCCATCCATCCATCACTCTGCTTCCACTTTCTGCCCCTCTAAATCTTCTCTGTAGCCAGTCTGATTTAATGAGCACAGAGGAAGCTGTACTGCACACACTGTAATAAAACAAACACAATTTTAACATGGGATTAATTTACTGCTATCCAAACATTGTTGTTCTGCAGCCCTGCAGCCACAATCACAGTATGTTTTCTTTACTTTTATAAATAAATGAAAATAATAACAGGCCAGCATATATATTTTTAGGATGCATGACCAAATAGTATTTATTTAAAAGCAAAGGGGGGATAAATAATAATGTATTTTTGCTGACAGGTCATTCATTTGAACATCACAAAAACGGTGTTATTACATCACATCAGTGATTTTCTTTCTACTCTGTGAATAAACATTTTATGATGGGCATTAAAATAAGCTTTTTGCTATTTTCTTTATAACATGAGATTTAATCTGTAAGCTAATGCAGGCAAGACAAATGCAGTTTGATAAACTTAATAAAATTAACTATTAAACTATAAATGAAAATATTCCATTCCATCATCCAAGCGCTCACACTGCCCTCCACAAACTCTTCCTCCTCTTAGCTCACACTGCCCTCCGCAGACTCTTCTTCCTCTTGGCTTACACTG
>JBAMHV010000007.1:18332745-18383708 GCA_037177535.1 Pseudomugil gertrudae
TATATATGAATGAATGACTCCCCAAAAACCCAATCAGTACAAGCCTTGCATGTTCCTGAAAAAATGTTTTTCTGGTAAAAATATTCAAATTAAGCATCATACTGTTTTGAAATCGCTGCAATATACTGTTGGAAACTTTGTAAAGGAGGGAGAAAACTATTTTTAAAGGCACTGATGTGTATTTGTTGCACAGGGTTTGTTTTCATACCCTGATTTGCCTTTTCCATCATGCTTAGTTCAGAGAGACATGACACATTTTCCTTTAATAAAATGGTTAAAGGCAGACGTGGGGGACATGAAATTTATCTTGGCAATCTTTTGCATAATTAAATTCCCCCCTTCAGAAATCATGGCGTCTGTTTGTTGTCATACTCACATTTATACTTTATGCACATTTATACTATTGCTTAAGTATCTACAGAATATGTACAGTATATTGGTTATTTTCACACATTGTGCTTATTAACTAATCTTTAAAATAGTGAAAACTTGAGTGAACAGTAATTGAAGCAATTTATCTATAAAAGACCAGTTTATGCTCATCTACAAAGAACACTAGCAGGAATGTGGAAGAAATTTATTCACATTGGTGTTTTAGAGCTCTTTGGTATTTTAGGCAGCAGTGTAAAGCACATCACATGGGACAGTTTGTGTGGCAGCTTTTAAAACTAAATGTGTGTGTCAGGGGACTGGTGCTGTTTTGCTATAAGCACATATTCCTCTGCGAGTCCTCACTTAAAATGTTTAAAGTAGTTCTCATAGTTCTTGCCACTCACCACAATAATTCATGGGCAATTCAAAACCTGTACTTGTGGGACTGGCATTTGTGTGTGTTTGCTTGTGTTCATATGACACATAGAGAAGCGATGTAAGTGAATGTGAGTGTGTGCATTTTTGTCATGGGGGAACAGAGTCACTGTCAGCTTCATTTCCCAACATCATGTAACTGAGGGCAGGGTGGACTTATGAGACCTCAAGCTGGAAAATCAGCAAAGTGACATTACACACACAAATGTGTACGTGCACATACAGTCATCAGAGCAAAGAGTGGAATTCTGGTCTTGTCATGCTTAGTGGCATAATCCAGTTTAGAAGGATTAATTAGGAATTAAGGAGTATAATGTTATCTGTATGTGATCCGTTCACGTGCTTGCACACATACATATACACATTATCCTTACAGCTGGAGTGTGTATGTAGGCCATGGACTATTCCTAACTGGGAAAGAAAAGTAAAGTTTTGTTTTCTATGTTTTTTTTTCTTCCCTCATCACCATTTTTAGTGAGTATCCTCTTTCCTGTATGTTAACCTTTCTGGTTTTCATTCAGCCTCACACTTTTCTCTCTTCGTTCACTTTGTGTGAGAGCCTCAGCATTAATAAAATAACTTTTTCACTCCTCCCTTCATCCTTGTTTCCAGCGAGTTCTTTCTGCCTTCTCTGCAGCCATTATCTGGTCTTTAAAGGTCTCGTGTAGGCTTTCATTCAGTGCTTTCATCCTTCCAGCCAAGCTTTGTCAAAAGAGAAAGATGAGAGATTTCTATAGCTCAGCTACGCTTTCAAGGAGGCTCCAGCATTCAGGTGTGCATCTCTGAATGTCTATTTTGTGTCTGGCTTCCCATTTTTCAGCATTTTTTCCCTCTGTGATGAAGAGTGCATCTGGGGAGGCATGGTACTTACAGTTGCTTGACCCAAGTCTCTACCTCTTTGCTGTATGAAGTAGCTCTGCTTTCAGACCAGAGTAGAGTAGCTCACCTTTGTCCTTGAGAAAGTGCTTTCAGTCCTCCTGTTTTCTCTCTCCAGCCATTTTGTTTTGGATGTATTCTCTGTGCGTTTGTGTTATCATACTTTGCATTTAATCTTACTAAATGATTTTAAATATTAATTTGTAGATAGAAGGGAATATAACATGAGCAAGAGGGAGTAGCTGAATGGGAACAGCTGAAAAAAGAATGCAATATAAATGATAAGGTTGTTTTTGTCTGGACTGTAATTTGCCGTGTGTGCCTCCCTGTCATAACTGTTGACGTGTGTTTTAATTCTTTAGACAGACAGCAATAGTTGTTTTTAATAATGCCTGATTACATTTTAGTACACACTGTGCCACTATCAGTCATCAATCCTCCTAACTCAACATACAAAATGCTGCCTTACCCCTACAACACATACAACTCCACACAGGCATTAATAGTTGGTGCCAGTCATCCTGTTACCACTGTGCTCACCATTATCCATTACACCCATACTTTCATGTCTGTGATTTATGCTCTCTTTGTTTCTATTCTTTAGCTGCCTTAGTCTATTCCTGTCTCACTGTCTGCAATCTTACCTCTCACTTGTTCCCTCTGGCACTATTGGCAGCACTCTGTCACTGTCAGGTGTGTGTGAGATAGCCTTCACGCCAATGGCTTGGAGGATATAGACTTTTGAATGTCTCATCCTCTATTCAACTGGCTCTTTAACTCTCTGCTTCCCAGCACTTCGCAGCAAGAAGAACATAATCTCTTACTTCAGCTCATTTCAGTAAAGTTACTGCAAGGTTATTTGATACGAGCACACTGTGCACACCTGTACTCTTCTCCAAAGCAAACACATCAGTCATCATGAAAACATCAGTTTTCATCTTTTACATTCTTGTTTTATTAGTTTTAAAGTATTATGGTAATTGACTGCTTCACATTTAAATAGTTATGGCATATTGGAGATAGATCGGGGTATCCTCGTTATTAGATGAGTTGGAGCTTATCTTTACATTATACACAAATGCTGTAGGCTTTATACACCAAAACAACTTGATGAGCAGGAGACCCCATGTTTGGTCTCTTCTCATCTCTAGCATCTTTAAAAAAAACTCATCTTACACCTTCATATGAAGACTTGGTTCATTTATATAGAAGAGTGTAGAAAAAATGTAAACATAGCAACTTTGTGTTCAGTAGTGTCAAACAGAGGTGGTCTTATTTGACACAATAGGTTGTTCACATCCTTCACTTATTATGACCATGTTGTTGTGAAAGTGTTGCTTGTCCTGAGGAAATAATGATTTAAATAAGGGACAGTGTATGCCATATGTCGACATGTTAAGTTGGTATTTAGCTTTTTACTGTCACTGCTGCCTGCCTTCCCTCTACATATCTGCTATGTTAAACAATTAGAGCAAGTGCTCTCATGCACAGACGTCAAATTAGCCAAATAAAAAGAAGAAGCTGATGGATTCTGACAACAGTGACGGGACACACACACTGAAAATATAAGAACACCAGACATTAACCAACACTGCAGATTTGCCTGATGGCCGATTGTCATCATGTGTTGTGTGCATAGTGCTGGCAGTGAAGAAATGCAAAGTTTGTGTGATTTTCAAATCTTACAAAATGCACATTCATCCTGTATTGGATGAAATTGTCAGATTTAGAACTTAAATTTTTTTTTAAAATGCAGATTTATTAAAACTTTTTTCTGGGAATTAAATCTGGGTCACAAATCCTAACCACCTAGTGTACATGTCTTCAGTTTTTTTACACCAAAATCACTTTTAAAAGTAATATATAGGACATGAATAGACTTTTTTTCCTCATATATTAAACATTACACCATTTACGTTTGTTCTCCTATTTTCACTGCTCGTCTGGAAACTTTAAAGTTGTCCAGTGAAAAACCTGTTTTTGCATTATGAAAGCAGTTTGTGTTGTTGCACTGAATGTTAATTCTTAGTTTGTCAAACAGGAATAAAATTATTTTAAATGACAGTACGCACATGATCCTTTTTTAGTAAAGTCAAAGCTATAATACAACAGAGTTTAAACATTGCAAAACCTGCCATTCCTCATTAAATATCAGTCAGTAAGGCAATTGCTTTTAGGGCTTTAGAACCTATTTAATTAAATTGTAATGTTATTAACATAAGTTATTCATGAAAGAAGAGGAAGTTAAATCTAAATATTTTAACTGAAACATTTCCATTTGTTATGCAGCTTGTTGGTGTTTTCATAGCTGTTTGGGTTCAGTTTGAGACTAGATGTTTGTGTAACTGTAAGAGAGTCAAAGGGAAAAAAAAGAGAGTAACAAGGCCAGCTTTGCCTTTAGGCTGTTTGGCCCCAAACACTCATCAACCCGCTGGTGCTGAAACAGAGAACCTTCTGCCCCTCGCCACTTTATAACCACACAAGTTCTCATACAAACACGCATAGAGAACCCACATACATTCATAATGCACTCAAAGTATGCAACCAAATCATCTCCTCTCTGCTGTCATTCTTGCTTGTTTTATCAGTGCATTTCATCTTTTATCCACCTCCCTAATCTTGCTGTGTCTCTATCAGACGCGCTCTATTCCCATATCTTGCCTCAGAGACAGGCTATTTCCTTTCTTGCCCCTTCACTTTCTTCATCGGTATCTTGTTTCCTCACGCGGCCATACATATAACGGCTTTAGATTACTTTGAGAATGTTTCTTGTGTTTTTTTTCTCTCACCATTTCTCTCTTTCTCCATCCTTCTACCCCCCCACCCCCTCCTCATCTTTTTCCTCTTCCCTCCATGCCTCCCTCTCTTCTCAGCGGTGGTTTTAATGCATTATGAAAATGGACTCAGGCTACGAAAGCGAAACAGGACAAGTTTGCCTGTTTAATGTGACTCCTTTCACTCCTCATCTGCCTCATTGGCAGCATGAATTTGTGTGTGTGTTCCTGCTGCTGTGCAAAGTTTTGCTTTTATGTGTATATTGGTACTGCTGGGGGCGCGCATGCAGTTTACTTATTTATTAATTTTTTCTGTCAGCACTGAAGGCTGAATGTGACAAACGCATCAGCTGGTTTTTTAGAAATCTAGCAGCTCGTTCTTACACTCTAACACGAACTTCTGGCATTAGAGCATGTACACACTTTGGACATGCATTAAACTGTATGAATAATAAAACAACAGGGAGACGGTGTAGAACACATGCTTTTTTGATATGTGTGTTAATGGAAAAGCATGTTAGGGCATGGAGAGAACGATGTAGGGGTGTTTTTTAGAGGCTGGGGGATAGATTTTACCCTACAGGCTGGTATGACCTGGTTGCAAGTCCCCCCATGCATCGTCCTTACTCTTCCCTTTCACGCATTCTTCTCAGCCTCCACTCCTTCCACTATTCCCAGTTTGTTCATTTGTGTGGAGGGTAAAGCTCCTCATCTCTGGAGAGCAGAAGATGGCTCCAGATGTGCTGATTAAAAGGATGAAGATGAATTGTCAGTAGATGCACAATAAGAGGAAAGCTACTGATAAAAGAGAGATGGACTGGCATGTATTAGATCAAAGCAGTGACTGAGATTGTGATGAGGTCACTGAGCTATTTTATTCCTTATTGTCAATTTACAGTATTTAAATAGACTTTGTAAGCTGATAGTATGTGAGCTGGAAGTTTAATGAACTTCAGCTGTGCTGCTTGAAAGAACAGTTGAACCAATTTTAAAATAACCTCATTTCTTGTCATATTTTTTTCTTTTCTTCCCAGCCTCCTCTATTCTGCCACTTTTCCACCTTCTCACCTGCTTGCACTTTCTCTCATGTTGTAGAGAAAAGTGTGTGTGTGTGTGTGTGGTTGGTGGTAGATTCTGAGCGCGGATAGCGTATGTGTATGCGCATTGGTTTAATTGTGGTGTGCATAGAAACGAGTATAATTAGCCAGTGCTCGCTTTCCTGCCGCCCAGCTAACAACCAGCATCCCCTCTGTGCCTGCACTTTCTCTCTCTGCCTTTCGTCGTCTCCCTCCTTCCCTCTCTTGTCTTCTGCCTGTTGCCACAACGACAAGCCCCACTCCGCCATTGTTCCCCGCTGTTCTCTAAGAACAAAGGAGAAGGCTATTAGCTCCCTGAGAGAGGAGTGGTGGAAATGGAGGATGGGGATGGAGAATAAGAGAAAGGATTACTCTCGGGGTGGGATGATGAGAGTGTGGGAGAGAATTGGCAAACAAGTGAGGGAAGGAAAGGAACGGGCATGGAGGAAGTATTGAAGGACACAAGGGGCCGAAAAAGGGAGCATAGTTTGGGGATGGAGAAAAGAAAGAAATAAAAACATGAGCAAGATTTTCAGAGCATTAGAGTAAAAAGGTTTATTGTGCAGTTGAGATTGCCTCTTTCTTTCCCCAGGAGAAAGAATTGAATTGGGAAGTTATTCAATTTAATTCAGAGAAACATGTTTTCCTTTCTACAGTTTCATCCCCTTTTTGCCCTTTCTCAGTCCATTACAGCCCGAGTTGAGAATGTGTGTGTTTGTAAGTGTTCATGTATGCGCTTTTTATACACTCCTAACTGTGTCCTTGCATTTCTCACTTATGTTTGTGGGTGTGTGTGTGTGTGCGTGTTTGTTTCCGTGTGCAGTCCATGTGAGGGTCATTAGTACAGAGTGTAGGCGGGTAATGCGCTATCTGCAATGCTGGCCATCTGAATGTTAACAGATTGTAAAGCAGGACAGAAAGTGAATTTGGTTTCCCGAGGAAAATGGAGCAAATTACACTTTTATAGCTCTCTGCCACTATCCTTTGCTCATACCATTACTCACAAGGTGTAGTGAGGGAGCAAGTGGAAGAACAAATGATTGGGAAGATGTCCTCACAGTGGAAGACGCTTTAGGTGTGATGGTGAAACTGAGGTTTTTGGGGAAACTTAGCAATGACTTTCTCAGTAGGTAATGGCCTTTCTCTTTTTGAACTTCTTATGGAAATGTCACTGAAAGAAAAATCTCTTGTTTTTTGAGTGAATGTTCCAATATTTGCCAACATATCAAGCATCTTATTGGATTTTTTTTTTTTGCAGTACTTGTCCTGTTGACATATCTGTGTGCTCCTTATATTTACACCGTATGGACACAGAGACACAATTTCTAATGATGATGTAATGGCATGCAATATCTCCAATGAATACCTGTCATTTCAATTTTCCATGCAAATTGTAATTCTTGTCAATGATATTTTAGAGGCAGATGTTACTATATGTCACTTCTGATAATGGCTGGATGATGAAACCAGTAAGTATATTGACCGATCTTAGAGCAATAAAAGATTTAGCTTCACCATCCTTTTGGCCATTTGTAGATAACAGGTATTTGCAAACCATCAAATATCATAAGACAGTCCCTTGGATTATGGTTGCCAGAAATGGTATGTGAGAGCAAAACCAGTTAATCCAGTTAAGAGAGAGGATTTTAAATAAACTGATTCAACAGGTGCAGCCCCACTGCAAGAGCTTTTATAGCAATTGATAGTAGCCTATTCTTCATTCTAGGATTTTGAGCAACTAATGCACCTCTTCTTTAATCAGTTGGACTGCCAGTGGGGAATCTCAATTCTTTATGACATCTGACTGCAGCAAAGTCTGGGATTTTTACTTTTGAATAACCTTCGCTCTCCCCGATTGACCCCAGGTTAACTAGAAAGAGCTGTTTAACTCATTAAAGTTTGATTTCCTTTTAAGATTCACATCACTTATGTTCACTCTGACATTATGCATATATTATCTAATTCACTGCTGGCTTTGGCCTGGCTTTTTGACACTGTCGAGTGTTTGAATTTTAAACACTGTAGCCAAAGTCAGGTCACTTCTGAGGGAGAGTTATCCACATTATAGTTTAGACCAGCATTTCCAGCAGGGATGCAAAGGCACATCCTGACCTTGCTCACCCTGAACTGTCCTCTACACAGTTATGGGCTTGATGACTTTCATCAATACAGGTACACTATCAGTCAAATAATTATTCTCATTCTCAGAAGTCTATTAAAGTATCTTTAAACAAGTGAACAGGGAATGCAAATTCCACCTCTCCAGTGAGATATGCTAGCAGGGTTTGCCTTGATGCTGTGCAGACATGATGGCAGCTTTATTGAACATATCTTGTGTTACCTCAGAAGTCATAGTTCCAGTAGCTCAAACTGGGCAGAACTGTAGAAACTTTGTAGTCTGTTGACCATTTCTGTAGAGTTTCTCTCCCCATGGGTGCATTAATTGTGTGCAGTTTTTTACCTATGCTAATGCCCTTATGCCATGTGATCACAATCAGTCACAAACTGTTGTCAGCTCGGATGGTTGCATCTGGCCATTGCACATAATCCTGTCGAGGACTACTGCAGGTCACAGGTGTACAGTGGGGAGTGTAACCAAGCCAAGGTTTTCGCTGTGCTTTAAAATAGCACCTGTCCATTCAAAGAACCACTTCATTAAATGGTTGAAAGGATTTAAGTTAAATTCACAGACCCTTTTAGGAGAAGTTGTACCCCTCTCTCCTATTTTATGTGCGTCTCAACCTGGTTTTCTAAGTGTGTTCAGCAGATGGATGATGAGTATCCATGATATGAGTATATAATATATGATGCTTGTGTTTTCATCTCATATTTTTTCCTAATACAAAAAGTGTCATCCATTTAGTATGTATGCACAATTTCCAATTTTTCAGAATCCCACCCCTATACCCATAGTAGATGCACAATATGCATAAAAATGGATGACCCCAAACTCCCATCATGGCCAGACCATGCACGAAACGAATACAAATTTTTCTCCCATGACCTTTGTTCATAAGGCATGTCAGTAACCTGTGTGATACGTTAAAGATTTTCTGTTAATTTTTATGGATTCAGTCCTTAAAAAGTAATTATATTGGCCCTTAAAAACCTTTAAAAAGTCCTTAAAAATATCTCACAAAGAGTGGCAACCCTGATTTACTGCCTGCAGTGTGTGTCATAACTAAACAAGTGAGGTGATATAAAAATTATGCTGAACATGATCTTTCGCCTTATATAAGATGAAATATTAGGAATGCCTTTTGTTTCTATTTTTCTATTTTTACATTCAGTTTAATCAGTTCTGGTTAAAAGAACAATTTCCTGGGAGCAAATTCTGGCCTGTTGAAGCACATTGATTGTGCTGTGGATGATTCTATATGAAACAAGTTATTAAAACATATCAACATTCAGAAAGTATTTTTCTTAGATAAAGTATACATTTACTATATTTTTGTTGTCATTATCAAAAAAATTACTTGAAAATAAATTTTAGTAGAAGTTTTTTCTTTTAATTAAAACATTTGTTTTTCAAGGTCTGCTTTTTTCATTTGCTTTTTAGAAATGTTTTTTCCCATATTGTTATGAGTGTTATGAAATGTCAGGTTTCTATTGCTCCACTAAATCATGATAAAATAACATGGGGAGGGGGTGTCATTATATATGGAATTGAAGCAGCTTTGCTGAAACTGAGTGAAACAGCAGTCAAGGTTGGCTCAAGGGCAGCATTTCGCAGCCCAGCAGCAAATGTGTTGGTGCAGCAGCACACAAATATACCCGCACACGTACACACACTCATATGAGGATTCACCTGCCTGACCTGGCAGATCCGTTTCCCTCCAGTGGGAGATGGGGAATATTTTTCCTGGTGATGTGTTGCTTCTTAGCATCAGATAGATTGTATTCCCTCTTTGTGGAGGGAGCGCTGATAGAAAAGTGTCTCCATCACTACAATCCCACCTGTTTCATCTTGAATGATTCTTTTCTTTTCCTTTTCTTCTCACCTTCTGTCTCCACTTGAATATTTTTTTCAATCTTTCTGTTGCTTCCTCTATCTTCTCTCTTCCCTGAGCTGACATTTGCTGTCAGGCAACCTTATTATTTCGTTCTTCAGACTTCTGATTATAATTCTCCTGTTCTTTTTCCTTCATTCTGTCTTTGTCCCTCACCATCTTTGTCTCTCCTCCACTGGCCCTCCCTCAAAATCATTTCGGTCCAATAATATTTCCTTTCTTGGTCTTTCTCTCACTTTTTCTGCTTTCTTTCCTCCACAAAGTTCAGTATTATTCAGTCTACCTCCCCCACAACCCCATCTTCCATTATACTGTTCTCATCTCAGTTTGTCTCTGTCTCACTCTGTGTTATTTAAAGGTCAGTTTCCTTTTTATTTATTTATTTTTGTCTCTACTCCTGCTTTTATCCTTTTCAGACGCGGTCTAAAGTTCTTTCTGAGATGTTTGCCAAGATTATGCCGTCTCTGGCTTTTAATTATACTCTATGGGCCCCTAACCCTCACCATGTAAAAACATGGACACCAGTAATTCGTGCGCCTGCTATCATGCATTGAGTAAACAATGTCAACTTCACTCAGACTGTAAACCTTGAATATTATTTGTGTTCCAAGCATGATTTTAAATTTCTAATTAAAAGTGTGTGTGTGTTGGAAGTTACTACCCACAATTATTTCATTTCAGATTGTTGGGTTGAGGCTGTGAGCAGATATTTAGTCTATGTCACTAAAGAAGCCCGGAATTTTGTGAAACTGGACAGCAAAGGAGAAAGAGGTTGTCATGGTGATATGAATCCCTTGAGGGGATATTTCTACCCCTCATTTACTCTCACCACAAGTCTGCATCTTGTCCACATCACAAATTTTTCTCTCTCTGTTTCTCTCTCTCTCTCATTGCATTTTGCTTTCTTTGTCTTACTATCCCTTTTTTTTATTTCTGTCTGTCACTGTGTTCCCTTGTTTGTTTGTCATCCCATCTCTCTCAGGCTCTTTCCTCTTAATGTCTTTTTTTGTTTCCATCTTTCATTGTGTTTCTCTCTTTCTCTCTTTCTTCCGTCCCTGTGGTCCTCACCTCTTGTCCAGGCGTCGAGGGAGGGAGAAACGGAGGAAGGAAAGGAATGCTAATTTTATTGCCACAGTGACGGCAAGCAGAAGGAGAGAAAGAGAGAAAGAAAATGTCACTTGTCTGAGGAAATGAGGTGGCCATTGCACTGTGTGCGCGCATGTGTCTGCATGCGTCGCTTCAGAAAAGATCAGGGTAACAATATGAGTGACATTTCTTATATTTTTCCTCCTCTCTCCCATGCTGAGTAAATGGTATATATTTATATATGTGTGTGCATTTTTGTATGCAGGGGGCAAATAGAAACATATGTACAAACCATGTCAACACTTTTTCCCTGCCATCTAGTGATCAAGCCGTTTTCTGCCCTCTTTGTTTCTCAAGTCAATCATCTCTGGCTCTTACTTTTTCCTCATTCCAGTGCTCACTCTTCACACCTCACTCATGTCGGAAATGTAATCATGTTCAGGAACTGAACTGAGGCAAAGACAGAGAGCTTGGTAGGAGGGAAGGAGGGGGTAAATGAGAGTTAGGAGCAAACGTGGGGAAGAGGAAGGAAAAGCCATTGGTATGTGTACCCAATTACCACTCCAGCCAGCCCAAAGTCACCTTCGCAGAGAATAGACGCACGCGCTCTCAAAATAGCTACTTCTATTCCTCCTCTGTGTGAGTGTGTGTTGGTTACAGTAGTGATGAGGGAGACTGCATAATATCATGGCCTTCCTCTTGTCTGTCAGCAAAAGGCTTATTATGAGTGTGCCATCCTAAATGTGTGTGTGTGTGTGAAAAAATGTGAGTGATTGTGTGGGTCCTGTGTCTGATTGCGGTATGCTGATTGAGTCCTAGCCCTGCAGATTTCAACCCAGGTCCTCGTCTTCTGATTAGGTGTTGTGATGTGTGAAAGAGGAGGAAATTGTGTGCATGTGTATGCGTGTGTGTGTGTGTGAGAGAAAGAGAAACCTGAGCAGACTCTCCTTTAACTGTCTTTTCTTTCTTACTGATCATATTCTCTGCTTGTTAATGTGTGAGACAGGATTTGATCTATTAGTCTCATGAGTACATTCAGTATTTCCTCAAAATGCAAAAAAGTGTTTGAAACTGTTTATGGTTACAGGTTAAATTAAATCTTTTATCAGTGTTGGAGTGTAAGATTCTGATCAAGCCCTGTTAACTTGAGAGCTTTGCTAGTAGACAGTCTGGGTTCTTACAAGCAAAGCAGTGCAAATGTCTCTCTGTGAATGTGTATGTGTGTGCCCTTGTTAACTGTGGCCTCGTTCCGCCTTGCTTCTTAATTAAGAGACCATTGGCCTCCCAGCACTGCCTGCTATCCCACACTCCACTGGGGCAGGAAAAGACGAGAACAGAAAAAGAGAGGGAGAGTGTTGGAAAGGCTAAAGACGGAGAGAGGGCAGAGAAGCCATGTAACCAAAATACTGAAGTAAAAGAGTGATAGATTTAAAAGAGGAAAGGAGAAACAAAAGAGGGATTACTTAGAGGGAATGAGAAGCCAAAGTTGATGTGTGAGACAGTAATGGAAAGATTGAAATATGGGTTTTAGAGGAATGAGTAGCACAGAGTGATGGAACATAGGGCCTGAACACAATTTCCATTTCCCCTGCTGAACTGATGCCACTCATTTCCACAGATGCCTTTGCATCAAACGTGTGTGTGTGTGTGTGTGTGTGTGTGTGGTTTTAAAGCGGTAATCTGCTCCATCTTATTCTTTACTTTCCATCTGTGTAGGATCTTTCGCTCCATCGCTCCCCATCCTTCGCTATCACATCTGACTGATTCCTTGGGATTGAGCATGTATGCGGTTGTGTGTGTCCATATCTGTGGTTAGATACATTCCTGTATATTGGTGTACGCTTGCCTGAGTATCTTTGCTGTTCTCTCACCCTCTCTTGTCGGTGAGTGGTGAGATAGTGGGTTAAATTTTAATGGTGCTGCCATCTCTCAGTAGCTTCTGAAAAAGGGCCAATGCAGACTGACACACTCACTGAGCCATGAGAAGAGACAAGACAGAGAGAGGAGCGATAGCTTGCAAGACACACACACACACACGATAGTCCACTGTATAAACAACAGGTAGAATAATAAAAATGCTACTCTGTGTTTGTTTTTATTGTTTTCAAGAGGAGCATATTGACTTCCTGTCAGTTCAATTTAGTTGTTTTAAAACTTGTCCTACAGTCAGTTATAGCTGCTATTTTTAAGAAATAGCATTGCTGTTATTGTAACAACTAACTGGTGCTCTAAATAAAACCAGTCACACCCAGGTGCAATAGAGGATCCTAAATTCCTAACATAAGTTTGAAGAAACTTTATTCAGAAATAAGATGTATTGAAACATAAAACATTGTTTCTTTTTGTAAATATACTACATCCACCATCAGCCATTTTTAGTTGCAGAAGGTTTAGAAAGGCTCTCCAAGTACACATATACACTCCCTCCAAGAATGCATTAGGTGAGCGCTGAGGCCGGTCTGAACTCAGCCAAGCAAACACTTGTGCACATTCTGAGTGATATTGTATGTGGTTTCTTGATTGTTTTCATTCGCCTAACCTCACATAGCTGTCTGATTGGCAACACGTCCCCTGATGGCTCACTAAGAACATGGAGGGATTAGGTGTGTATTTGTGTGTAAACTCTGTTTTTGTTTGTCTCTATGCATGTGTGTGTCAGTCTTTTTTGTCTAGCCCCAGCTAAAGCCAATTCCTGTGAGAGGCCAGCAGACAGATGTTCTAGAAGAGGATTTGCATGCCTATCTTTCTGTTAAAATATATATTTCTTTTGTTTTAGTTTTTTACATGTGTGTGTGTGAAGGGGGAGGTCCTTTTTTTTATATATATATATATATATAAAGGAAGGGGTTAAAACCGATTTCACAAATTGGTAACTGCAGCATCCCTGCAGACGCATGATGAGATAGACGTTTCCCCAGGTTCCCACATAGAGTAGGAGGTTGCTAGATCATGGTTGTCATTCCCTCCAGCTGCATAGCTGCACTATGATCTTTTGTTTTTGATGTATTTCAAATACCTACTGTAGCTTTTACAAAGTTTGTGTAACAAAGAGTTAGGTTCTCATACATGGAGGAAAAAAAACGTTCAATGCATTTTTGGCAGTACAAACCTAAAAATCTTTACACTTTTTATTTTATTTTTTAAAATACAAAAGAAAAATATTTTCAATTGAACATTGGGCTTTCTTCATATTGAGAGTATTGTGGATTTAACTTAGTTTTGATTTGGTATTATTTATACTTTCCCTATCATTATCTAGTCAGTCAGTTTGAAAGTAAATTAAACATTTTTTTGTGGAACTTCTACAAAATTGTACCAAAGGAAAAAACCTCACTCTTAAATTGAACTTCTTTGCATGCTCCCAAATGTGATCATCTGAATCCAGCTGTATCTTGTAATTGATTGGAGGAAACCTGTGGCAAATTAAATAGGATTTAGTTTGGAAAGGTGCACACCTTCATATACGAGGAGCCAAAACTCTACTCTACTCATTTCTGGATAAAAACCAAGTCCAAGAATTTTCTGCAGACCTCTATTATAAATGTGTGGCCCAGAAATGGATTCAGGCAACAGAGTGAAACCATTTCTACATATCTGAGTGTGGCCAGGAGCTCGGTGGCCTCAGTAATTATGAGGTGGACGAAGTTTGGAACTACCATTCCTCTTAATAAGAGTTTGCCTTCCAGCCAAATAGAGCCTTGGGCCTTTTGTCAAGGAGGTCGCCAATAACTCATCGCTCACTCTAGCAGCACTTTCGAAGTCCTCTGCATAGATTGGAGAACTTGCCAGAAGGATTACCATCTTTGCTGCACTTTATCATTAAGGCTTTTATTGGTTAGATAGAAGCTACATGTGAAAAAAAAGGCATATATGATACTTGAACATTGCAAAATGATATTTAAAGGATTCTTAGAGCATAAAGCAAGAGTGTCTCTGGTCTGAAGAGCCCTGAAGTGAACCCTTGCAAGCACTGTATCTGACGAACGTCAGGCACTGCTTATCTCCTGGCTGACAACGTCACTACAGTGAAGAGTCATTGGGGTACTGTCCATGCTATGGGGGTGCTTGTCAGTTCAAGGGCCAGAGAGTCTTGTGTAAATGCAGGGAAATAAGACAGCATCCACATGCAGAAAGATCATTTGATGAACAGCCTACTTCAGAGGGTATGTGAAATTAGACTGTGTGTGACTTCATCACTATGATGGCCATACACCAAAGACTTAACTAGAGTATCTTCTGGACAATATTATCATTTAATAGGTCTCTTTGTCTGTATATAAACCTCTGGAAAACATCTATAGTGAGATCTGAAGATGGCACTTTCTAGATTTCCTATCCGGCCTTATGCAGCGTGGAAGAATCTGTACATAAAATATTCCATAATCCCATGTGGAAAGCCTCTAATGACTAAGTTAAAAAAAAAGAAAGAAAAAGAAAAAGCCTTGAAGATATAATTGGAGCTGAAGTGGCTTCTACAAAGTATTGAATTAAAAAATATTAGTACTTTGTATTTGATTGGAAGATTTTAGATTTATAATAGATAAAAACACATTTAGAAAAACATGTCAATATGGGTTATTCATTGTAGATGAAAGGGCAAAAATGATAAGTTCATCAATATGAAATTATAGCTACAAAGCAATTCATTGTGTAAAGATTGAAGCCTTGAAACTTTAAATAAGCTATACACACAATTATTCCTGTGAAAGTCACAGGAATAGTTGCTCTTATTCATCTTTTTTATTGCTCATTCCATTGACTGTGGATTCCAGTCTTTGTTCTCATCTCTACCCCTCATTTATTTTCCACTATAACTAGTCTCATCTTGTTTTGTCTTTTTTCTTTTCCTGCATTCCCCCTCTCATTTCCTTGGCTTCATCTTGTTAATATTTTGGCTGAAAAATCACCATGACAAGCGCCAGAAAACAGCCCAATCTTTTTGCCTCCAGACAGACACTCAAGTGTCTGTGCATGTATGTGTCCCCTGTGGGTGATGGCTGACATTAAGAAAAAAAATTTAAAAAGGCAAAATTCTCCACTTCCCTGAAGCGCTCATCCCTCATTGTGCCTTGCTCAAGGGATAATCAGACCTAGCAAAACTGGCCCTTGTCCTCCTCTTTGCCACATTTGTGTGTCAGCATGTACATTTGTGTATGTACATGCCCCTCTGTGTTGGTGCATGTGTGCCAATCTTTCCAGCATGCGGTCAAGTCACAATTACTAATCAGGCCTATGAGCTTTGCCTGAAGAGACCAAGAGAAATGGGAGGAAGGGTGGGCAAATGATTGAGTGCTTTCCTTTGTCCTCATCACTGAAGCAGAGATAAAGACAAGTGAAAGGATGGATGGTTGGAGACGAGAGGACAGAAACTGAAGGATTAACAGGATGAGTGTGCGCACCAGCACAGTGACATGCTTTTAACTGTCCTCAATGGCATGACACTATGTAGACCTCCATTTTTTTTCGTCCTTTCATCTATTTTGCTTTGCATAAGTCAGAACTGCTTGTATTCATAAAGTGTCTCTATCACATATTCATGCTTTTTCCCCCCTCCCTTTTCTTGCTGCTTTTTGCTCCCACTCGCTCTGTCTGCTATCTTTCCATAAAGTAATAATGAATATTTGAGAGCTGACAGTAGTGCAGTACCTAATCCTTTTTGCCCAGGGCAAAGTGCGCCTCATGGGGTCCATGTGTGTTAGAGTTCATCTAACTTTTTAATTGAGATGGAAACCCAATTTTTTAAGTTTTCATTTCTACTGCTCTCCTTATATAAATTAGATTGGATGCATGGCCACGCATGTCATAGAATGAGTATCGATGGACAGCGTATAACGGGTGTTAATTGATGCAAAGGTACATTCAGCTGTTAGTCCCAAGTCCCACCGTATGATACAATGAACCCTTGAGGTTAAGGGAATGTAAACACAATTTATCTAATGGAAAAAATTAAACTATTTGCAAATTTTCTTTTTTTTTCTTTTGCTGTCAAATTGTTCAGTAAGAGGAGTTGTTAGACTAACAACTGTCTATAGGAATAATCTTATCTGTCAACTAAATGCTCACCGATGATCCTTTCAATAAATGTCACTGCAATCCCATCTTCAGCTTGAAGAACAGAGATCATTGTTGATTGATACCAGTATTACAGCAAGTAGGGTTAATGATGTAATTCAGTGTGCTCTCCGTAGAGGGAGCTCTGTACTGTGAAGGCCAGAGCAGCATCAAGGGCATTCACACTTTGAATTACAAACACCATAGCACCACAAAAAACCTACTCGCACACAGTGAGTCACTCACTTAGTCAACCAGATGCACACTGCTGGTTTGTGAGTCTGAACAATGAACCTTTGTGTTGTTTTGTTTTTGTTTGTGTTTTAGCATCACATTAAAGGCCCAGGTGTTGCAGGTGGCTGAAGGTCACTTCATCATCTTTGTCCTTTAAACTTCTCTTTCTCCTCCATTTTATTTGCTTCCTCGTAGTCTGTTTTCACACCTTTATTTGCTCTCACTCCTTTTGATTTGATTTTCTTCTCTTCACTCTGTAGCTCTCCCACACTGCCTCCCTCTCTCCTCCTTGTAATTAGCCAGTGTAATTGCTGTAGTAAATCTTTTCTGATGTCCCAAGGAGACTGGCTGATATAGGACTGATTTAATAAGCACACCGTAGCTGCTCACCTCTCCCTCTGTGCACGTGTGTGTGCACTGTAGGGCTCTGTGTCCTCTGTTATTTGCTATGGGGATTTATTGGCTGTTTGTGTGGTTTCAGCAAGTGCGAATTCGAGTTCAAGGTAATGCTGTGTCGATGTGTCGACTGTAGTGCACCTTATCAGCAATGCGGACTGCATACTCTGTGCAAGTGTATGTGTGTGTCTCATCAGTGATGCTACTACGTGCCATGTGTGCGTCATTGCTGAAGACCTTCATGGCCAGAAGAGCAAAGAGAGGTCAGATTGCTCCTGAGAGAATAACATTACACACACTCGTATCCACACAATCACTGACCACACAACATGCCTTTGTGAGCCCTACAGCACCGCACATATGCATAAACACAAGCAGAACGTTTTGCTTTTTGACTGCACAACACAGAACTTTGGTGGGAGTTGAAACAGAACAATACGGTAATAAACTGTAGCTAGGCTAGGTGGAGGGGTTGTCAGTCCTGCCATCCAGCTGCAGTACACATTTTAGACCGCTGGAGGGCACTGTGACTCCACACATGAACAGCAGCCTCACTAAAGGACCCTCACTTTATGCCTCCTTATTCCTTATCATAATGTATTACTTTTTCAAAAATGTATCTTAAAATCATAAAAATCTAACTCATAGTGTTTAAATGAGGTATTACAGGTGTGCTTTGTAAATGGTAAACTATAAACCTCAGCTGTGTACTAATTTAGTAGTTTTAATGTTATTTTGTAATGTATCAGTTTTATGATCCAGACTTTATCCAAATGATCTGACTTAATAAGGTTATTGTTGAATGCAGACTAATGTCACTGCAAATAAAACGGCCACAACTAGTAACTTTTCAGTTTGAATTTTATCTGATTAAATTATTTTGCCTATTACTATTCCTAATCTAATATTTTAAAATCAGTATATATATATTTTTTATATCAGAACAGTGAATGAAAAAAATGCTTTCAACTTTTATTTTAACATTTCCAAGCACTACAATGTTAAACATTATTTTGGATAGGTTTAGTATAGTATAAAGTTTCAATTTTGAATCCTTGTGCTTGTTTTTATTATTTTGGTATAAGGTTATTCCTTAGAGCTAGGAGGTCAAATCTCTTTACCTGAATTGAAATGAGTAACAAAACTTTTAAAAATATTTTATCAGTAGTTAAGTTCACATGTTAGTTATATTTAAATCTGATATAATGTGATAAAATAGAAGTTTCTTGAGGTGAAATAAGTTCAGTTGCAGTTACATTGTTCATGCACCAGGGGTGCGCAAGGGAGCACAGTCCAAACCCCTCCCACAAACCCTCCCCCTGCATCCTGACCCTCCCACATCCTGCCTCCATCCCCCCTCCTCTCTGCCCCACCCTGCCATCTGGTCCTTTTCACACAATTGCAAGCGCACGTACATACACACACACACACGCACTCACTCATGAACCTTTTCTCCTTATTTCCTTTCACAGTGAAAAACAGGATGAAGGGACTCTTTCAGGCTCGAGGTTACCGTGGAAACCCCCTTATTCTTCTTCTGTCACACACTCTTGTATTGTAACACACACTCTCCTATATAGAGAATGACAGAATGTTGGACATTTAAAATTTAAAGAGACCAAGGCAACAGCTGTCCTTCTGCCTGCCATAGTTTTGGCCTTCTGTGTACTTTACACAAAGACCTTCATGCCCCCCTCTCTTTTAATTTTCATCTTTATTCTTTTCATTTCAGCACTCTTAAACTTTTGAAATCATAAGCATAAGCTGTTCTCTTTAAAGTCGGTCTAAAATACTTTGTTGATGTTAAAAGTTGGCACAAAAGAATGTGTGTGCGCAGTTCTTTCCGGGAAGCAAATTCAGCAGCTTTTTCCAAAGAACTATTCAGCCCTGAGATATTGATGTTGAAACTTAACTCCCCCCTCCTCTCCTCTTTTTAGACAAATCTCCAGCCTTGGAATGCTAAGTGGAAAAAGTTGGTTTGAAGTTATATAAAGTTAATATGTTGTTTTTTTTATCATGCCAGCAGAGGGCCTATGGAAAACTTTAGATGCTACAAATATACAATGGAGCAGATCATCTGAAAGCTTTTAGTGGGTTAAAAATAAACTGCAGCCTTCCACAAACAGGGAGTGGTGGCAGGAGGATGATTAGGCTGCACGAAGAGACTAAAAGAGCTATAGTAAGAGAAGATATGCTTTCTGAGATACTCTTGAGACCATTCTATAAGTTAAGGCTGGAAGTTCATCGTTTATTTTTTTTTTTTACTATTTGTGATCTCCTTCTCTTTTCATTTTTTTATTGTCTCCTTTGAGTCTGTCTACCATCACCTTTTCCACTAGACATTTTGTCCTTTTAAGGAGAGAGGGAATGAAAGAGGAAGGGAATGGGGAGGGGGGTTGAAGGACACATTCAGGTCTGCTGACTGATAAACAGACTCCTCTTTGTGCAGACACACATACGCACACACACATACTTAGTTACAGTACATATTGACAAAGACCACAGCATGACTTGGCTCTCATGATTCTGATGACCCTCCTTCACCCCCTCTTCTTCCAACTTTCTGCTATTTGGACTTTCATCTTAATTAAAAACAGAAACTTGGGAATGGAAGAATTTTTTTTCATGAGACTTTCATGTGCCTTAGTGTGTGTGCGCGCATGCACATACACACACATACGCCTGCTTATTTTCCCTTTCCTCAGTGCCAGGCAGCTGTTGGGGAGACGAGGGGGGAGGTGTTGCCGAAAAAGGATTGCATGTGTCAGAGGAGTATTGTTTTGTTTCCAGTAAAGGCGCCTTCTCTGGTCATATAACAAGAAAACATCTGGGACGTTAAACGTGGATTATGAGATGCCAGTGTTCCACAAGTGTGTGTATTTACTTTTATCTAGTTTTCCATGTGTGTCTGTCTAGTCACACATATGTGTTCTGCCTCTGTCATCTTTTCCTCCCCCACAATGACCATGTGTAAGAACATGCAATTATCCATAGCCACCACTAGGGATGCCATAGGCTCATAAATGAAAAGCTGGCCGAGCATGTGGGAACCACAGAGAAGCCATTTTACAATCGTTTCACAGACCCCATTTTATGAATCAGCTATGATGTCAGCATCCCTACAACTGCTTCTATTGGCTGGAGCACAGCTGGCACTGGAGCGCTGTGCATTTTCACACATGCTACCTCTCTGGCTCTGTAGCTCTCTGAGACGCACATGCTGACCTCGTGGCGTGAAGCTTCTACTAGGTCAATCGTCCTGTACCACACTAACTGGATTGCCACACTGAAAGCTTATAATACCATCCACATTAGATGTTCATTTGTACTACGTCTAGCAGGTTTCTATATTAAATAAGTGTTTCTAGGATGTCATGTGAAGCATGTGTCTTTATGTTTGATGTTCTACCTGTACATTTATATTAATTGAAGCATTTACAGACACTTCCTTTTTTCTTAATTTTGTACCTGTGACTAGTTTTGTTTGTGCAAAGATGTTAATGTTGCTTCCTGTCTGATTTCCTGTTTGATTTTCCTACTCCATGGGGCTGCCTTCCTGCTTTGGTTTCCTGCTCTCCTACAGGGAGTATGAGCTGATGCTGGAAACACAATAGGGTTATTTGTAGATATTATTATGTTATTAAATAGAAATAAAAATCACAATAATGGATAGATTGTGATTGTATATTGGAGAGAAGTTTTTCAAATCAGTAGTTGTTACAGAGGGAATGATGCCACTTAAGGCCTGCAGTCTACTGACAGACCGTTCTGTGTGTGTATAAGAATAGCTACAGAGAGAGATGAGGCACTCATTAACATCATGTGCTCGTTAACAGGCTGTCCAACTGGCTGGCGTCTCTCATCGAGACAAAGCCCTGTTTGACTGAACATATGGACGAATCAGCAAATGAATGGATGAGTTGTTACACTGCTGTGTTTATCTCTGTGTTTGTGGAGCATGCATACAGTGCTGCTGTTTGAATGAGACCATTTTAACTAGTCTAAAATTGCCCCAAGGAAGTAAAGAAATGAGGCCACATATGGAGCACAGAAGACTGGGGTTCAGGTGAACTTTAACTAAAACTAAGAATACATTTTAATATCACTGATAATGAATCAGGTGCAAGTTAATGCATCTCCAAAATGCCTGATTATTTTACAAGCCTTCCTGTTAAAGTTCAACTCATAATTTTAGGCTGTGATGTCATTACATTGTGTCTTCACCAGGGATAAGATAGAGGGGACTCATTCAGGACACCAATTGATTCTCATTTTATTTTTTTCTCTGTGTGTGTCAGAGAAAAAGACAAACTCACACTATGTGCTGAACCAACATTGTACCTTATCCAGACAGTTTCTCCACATTTGGTGTTGCTTTTTCTTCTTTACAAAGATGACACAAGGACATGGAGAGGTTGATAAATGTCTTTGATTTAGATAAAGCTTCATCTGCAGATGGTAGAAGAAGCAAGATGTCAATGAATTTTGGTATTGTACATAAAATGTATGATAAAACTTTTGTGGTGTGTGTGGTGGTGCTCAGCATTGTTGCACTATAGCTAGATAGGTCTGGGTTTCAATCGGAGTGTGAGTGTGTTAGTTTTTCATATGTTTCTGTGTTCACCCTGTGAAGGATAAACTACTTATTCAGGGTGTACCCCACCTTCCTTCTGATATTGGGATATATTTTGGACAATCGTGACTCTGAATAGATTATGGTATGGGGAATGAATGACTGGATGAATTATTTCAGCCTGAATCATGACATCGCAGGCAATTAGCTGAATGGTAAAGATAATATTGACAAGAGGACATCTGTGGTATCCAGAACTCTGACCTCCGATCTAATGTTCCTGGATTCAGCAAACTGTTATGTTCAAAGCCATGTGAAAGTTAATCTTTTCATTCTTCATTCTCATCTATAACATTCCACCCCCACAATCTGACACATCCTTACAGTCACAGATTTGACCTTGTCAGAGCAAGTCAATGTAAAATAGTCTCTGCTGTTTGTTTGTGTGCATAATAAAATGAAGTGTTAATGCACATGTGTAAGTTGTAAGTCTTGAAATGCCCCACAGTTAGCAAATGTCTTTTCATATTTAAAAAGCCCTACACTCACCAGGGACAGGTCCCCCCGATCCAAGTTTTGCAGTCATTTCATGTTATTTCACTCTCACCCGAGGCTGCTGATACAATAATCCAACACCTTCATGACATCATACAGTTGGCAAGAGTGAAAAAAAGTAAAGGCCATGCCACAGCTGTCAGTTCTTATTTCCATCTCACTGGCCCTCAATGTATCCCTCCATGCTTTTCCATATTACACAGCCAACTGGTATTGCAGCTTTCTTTTTTTTTTAACAGTTACAACAGTTTCTTCAATTTACAAAGGTTTCATATAATTACCAAACTGTCCTTAAATGGCCTCTCTTTTCTAATTTGTTCTTTCTTTTTTTTGTCCACCTCTTCAGCTAAAAAAGAGCAGGATGGTGGAGATGAAAAGAAGCAGGTGCAGAAGAAAAAGGTGAAGGAGCTGAAGATTCTTGATGCAAAGACTTCACAGAATCTATGTAAGTCAATTTAACTGATAGCATCACACCAGTAACATTACATTTAAAGCATACTTGCTTAACTTGTTATTAAAGTTCCAAATGAGCATCTTGTGTATTGTTTTGCTCACCCAGCAATTTTTCTGGGATCGTTCCGTCTCCCATATGAAGAGATCAAAAATGCCATCCTGCAGGTTAACGAGAAGATCCTCACAGAGTCTATGGTTCAGGTACTGCATTCAGATGAGCCTTACTTTTTACGTTGAACTTTCTGTATCTGTGTCAGTTTTTCATTATGACTGAATCAAGAATCCTGACAAAAATGTTGCTTTTTGCTTTGGCATATGAAGCCATTTCTCTTAAGGTTACATATGTGGACCATATGTTGGTTGAGAGGTCTGGAACACATAAAAATGCCAGATTGTGTCAGTATTGTGTTTCTCTTTATGTTATCCAGAACTTGATCAAACAACTTCCGGCACCAGATCAGCTGAATGTTCTGGGAGAGATGAAAGATGAATATGATGATTTGGCTGAGTCTGAACAATTTGGAGTCGTGGTGAGAAAACCTAAACACACACACACACAAACACGTGAACACTCTTTTGTAATGAAAATAAGCCATGCAGACTATTAGCTTTGAGTTAATGGATAAAAACATTTTCCCCGAGCTCAAATGGAATTGCACAAATTGAAATGAAGTAACCAGAAAACATGCAGGAAGTTGTTTCTGCCCACAACTCTGACTCTACATGATGACTTTTATAATAACCAATTATCATAATTGATTTTAGGGTGAGTAATTCTCATTGAGTGCTTTAATGTTATTTTATGAAATGATCAGTTTCTCCTCTGACTGCTGAACTACAACAGCAAAAGTCACATTTAAAATCAACTCTAAACTTGTTTTATTAGTCATCAAGAATTGGCTGTTTAATAATCACCCATCTGCCCAAAAAATAACTTAAGAGTAAGTTTTTAAAGTATGTTTGGTTTGTTGCAAGTGTCCACTTTATAAAAGCTTATTACACAACAGGCTAAAACAAAATGTTAGTGTCTAGATGTTTGTGGATCTACAGTACAAGTACATTAGGACACGCTTTCCCATTAAATTGGTAAGTTTTCCAGATAACTGGGACTTAGATGATATGACTTGAAATGAGGTGTAGAAAATCGGAGTGTATTAGTGCAGGTGCCAGATGTTATTAAACAAAGACAGCTCTGTTCAACTGTGTAAGTAATGGATGAAATCCCTTTCACTCAACATCTGTATACTTGCACACACACAGACACCCAGTTACTTTGTGCTGTGAGAACCAGAAATGGCCATCAAATGCCCCATCTCTTGTTTCTCCAGATGTCCAGTGTAAAACGCCTGCTGCCGAGGCTTCAGGCCATCCTGTTCAAGCTACAGTTTGAGGACCAGCTGAACAACATCAAGCCAGATGTGGTGTCTGTAACAGCAGCCTGTGAGGAGCTCCAGAACAGTGAAACCTTCTCCAAACTGCTGCAGATTATCCTCCTTGTTGGGAACTACATGAATGCTGGCTCCCGCAACGGAATGGCATTCGGATTTTCTATATCATACCTGGTCAAGGTGAAATGTTGCTTTTTGACACAATAAAAACTAAATGAATGTGCTAGACAAGCCTTTATTCAAGTGCAAGCATTTGATGTTTAAGGGACATGAAACATCAGGGTAAAATATTTTAAGAGCAATAAAACTGCTGTCAGCAAAAACTGCTACTCAGAATTGGGATACAAACATACAGACAGACTTTAGAAGTTATTGACTGCCTTTTCAGTTTTAAAAATCAATTTTTCTTTCCATCAGTTGCGTGACACCAAATCAGCTGATCTGAAACAGACTCTGCTCCATTTTCTCGCTGATATATGCCAGGAGAAATACCCTGATGTCATGAGCTTTCCAGATGAGCTCATCCATGTGGAAAAGGCCAGCAGAGGTATATTGAACATCCAGTCTGTAGTGTACTTTAATCTGTGTCATGCACAGTATTGTTCATTCATTATGACTGGTTGGGCATTACTATTATTGTTACATTATATTATTTCAGGTGGTGGCTCAACCTGTTTTTGTTTCATCTAGCCAATATAAAATATGATATTTAATCTTGCATAAAAACTTATTTCCCAGGACAAGCTATGGCAATAGCTAATCTGTTCATCTTTATGTGCACTATCATGTTTGTCATTGTTAATATTTTACATGTCCTTTGCAGTTTCTGCAGAGACAATTCAGAAGAATCTAGACCAGATGGCCCGCAACGTCAAGAACTTGCAAAAAGATCTGGAAACTTTTCCTCCTCCACAAAATGACAAAGACCTCTTTGTGGAAAAAATGTCCATATCCTCTTCATATGTTTACTTTTAATGATTGTTCTGATTTGAAACAACTTTGAATGAAAATAGAAAGAAAGCTATGTTGTCTCAGAAGATACAAAATGGGTTTTGTTTACCTTAACACTGTGTCTGCACAGTTTTGTGAGCAGTGCCCAAGAACAGTACGAGAAGCTCGATCTGATGCATAAGAACATGGAGAGCCATTATGAAGAGTTGGGGAAATATTTTGTCTTTGACCCTCGAAAAATTTCAGTGGAAGAATTCTTTGGAGATCTCAACAACTTCAAAAACATGTTCCAGGTGTGTACTGGTGTATTCACATGTAACGGAGCAAAATGAAGTTTGGTCATATACAAAGTCTTTCTGGATCAACACAAATCTTTTCTACAAAGACAAACGGGTGGAGTTGGGGGAAGAATGCGTTGGATGAAAGGCACAATATAAACCACAATAAGAGAAAGAGGTGACTGTTCACCTGTTTGTATTGATGTAATGATGAGGAGTGGCTCTTATGAGATTGGCAGGTTATATATCAATTCTAAACACAGCCTTTTGGTAGTAAAACTCACTTGTTTTGACTGTTGGACAACAAACACCAGCCTCTGCTTTTAAATATTATTTATGTTCACAAGACGGCTTCACATCACACACCATATTGCCTACAACACATTCAAGTTTAGTTTCCATAACATAAACTTTCTGATATTTTGGTCTTTTTTCTTTCCTTTCTTCTGCAGCAAGCAGTGGCAGAGAATCAGAAGAGGAAGGAGGCTGAAGAAAAAATCAAGAAGGCAAAGCTGGCCAGAGAAAAAGCAGAGAAGGAGAAAGAAGAGAAACTCAAGAGGAACCAACTAGACATCAATGCAGGTCACGAATGCTTTACTACGTCTGTTCACCTGTGTGTGACTGAAACGAGAAGACACTCCACACACTTTGTATTTCCCTCAGGTTCCAGTTGGGGGCAGTCAGACTCCACAGTTGTGTGGAATATTTGTGCATGTGTTTGCGTGTGTGGGTAAAAGATCAGCCCATCAGTATTTATAGAACACAGTTAATCTAATGCTGATGACCTGTTTTGAAGCAAGCAAGCAACAATGAATCTTTGCAAAAAGTGGGGGCGAGAAGGATGTGTGCAAGACACCGCTTGACCTCTTTTTCACACTTCTCCAGATTGGGGATTTTTTCATAAGTGAACTGAGGAATATCTCAGTTCTTTAATCTCTTTATCAGTAAATGCATATTTGAACTCTTCTGTGAGATACAGTTACACTGAAAAGTGCTTGTAGCATATTGTCCCCTGCTATATACACCCATGACCACTCTCTTGTATGCACACAGTTAGCACTCAAATCCTGCCTGCAGACACACATTTATGGAAACATACTTTTCTCCCCCTCCTTTCAGGCTGACCTACTTTCAGTGCATTCCTCCTCTCTCTGGCTCCACTTGGGTTCTCCAGAGACTGCTGTTCCACAGTTCACATTTTCTGCAGCCTCTTGCATATGTGTTTGTAAAACAAATAACGTTTTCTTTTTACTTTTTTCCATTTTCCTTTGGCTGTGTGTTAGAAAAATATTAAGTTGCTTTGTGTGTGTCCACTTTGTGAAACTTAGAAAACTTCATTTTGGCACTTCTGCTGGTGGTATATGTTCCAGCTGGCATCCACTCTTCTCTCTTTCTGGGTTTCATTTAATCACTCCCACTTTTTTCTTCCTGTTGTTTCTCTTTTTAAGGCCACTTTAAAGACACTGAGGCCCCACTTTTTTCTGCATCAAAAAGTATAAAGCATTTGTGGGAGAGGTTTTTTAAAGGTTTAATTTCATGTTTTTTGGCTTTCACAATGGAGCATAATAGGGTTTCAAAGATGAGTGTGTATGTGTGATCATTTACATACAGGTGGTAAATTTGAATGCCCCTGCACTCTGGAGTCATTTTACACCCCTTTTGAATCCAGTGACATACAAATCTGCTGTACGCAAACCTGGTATTTGTTTTGTATTTGTTTATAACCCTCATATTGAGGTTCGTATACAAAAATTGTTTTGAACAACTGGGGGTTTTTTTCACATGAACTTATTCCTGGATCCTTTTTTCTTTTTCACAGCTGTGTGTTTGACCTCGACATACCATTTCTGTCTTATGAATTCACTGAAGGCTCCTATCACTGGTATCTGTAAATATCAAACCCCAGTTGTTTGTTTAACCCTGGAAATGTCAGTATATGTTTGCAGTCTGTGGCCTTGTCATTCCTGTCTGATTCTCACAGAGTCACTCAGTACAGTATCAGCGTTCACATGTTTTTAGGATGTGATGCTTGTTATAGTGAATGTGGCCTTCCTTTACATGCCTTGAAGAGTATCACTCATATTGCATATTTTAGTTATCTAATCATTGTCTGCTTTGCTTGTTTTTGTCATGAGGCACTGCATTCAGAGCACTACTCTGTCTGCACCCTCTACTGCAATCCTCAAAACTTGACATTCACCATCTGTGCTTTAAGTGGGATGTTTGCTTTAATTAAGTTTGATACAAATTAATTCTGAAATGATGAATTAATCTCTGGCTGTCTCATATAAGCTCTTAAATAGACTACTATGTCCTACTTCTGCAGCTAGGTGTCAGTGGTGTCAGTAAAAGATGGTGCAAAGCAGTGTTCTCATCTTTGTGTTAAAGGGTGTGTACCCTGGTGTGATTTTAGCCCATACAGACGCTGGTATGGGAACTGCCACTGGGAGTGCTCGTGCTCCATGTAGGGATTGAATGAGGAGCAGGGTGGGGGAAGGGATGGAGGAGAGTAGGGCAGCAGATGCTCTTCTGTGGATTAAACAGTGTTGTTGTCTTTTCAGAAGGGAGGGGCAAGAGACGAAGAGGAGAAAGCCACGGGTGTAAGAGGATGAAATGGGATAAGCCTGGGTAGCCTGATGTCTCACACCAGGCGACTGTGAAATGGGGATACAATCATGGCACATTAGAAAAATAAAATCCTATCATCACTTCCTCACTTCATTTCTGTTTTACATATTATCTGTCTGTGTTTGTTGTTTTTCCTCTTCCCTCAACATTTTTCCATCCATGATCTCATCTGTTATTGTGAGAACACCCGTTAGGGGTGCTGTTGTTTTACAAAAGATACATTGCCATCTGTCTTTGTGTGCATGCGAGTAACACAGAAGTGTGTCTGTGTGTGCGCATTAAGGTAGATCAGATCCAGATAGACAGCTTTAAGAGCTCACCATCTAATGCTGTTGTTCTAATTAGTCCATCTTAGCTTCTTAGTTGCTTGAGGTGGTACTTTGCTGTTTGCGTCGTACACTAAACTATCTGTATGTGTAAAGCAGGTGTTCCCATCTGTTCTACTCCTAATCAAGTCTAATACAGTGATTCCAACTTATGAGGCAGTTACAGCATTGATAGATTATTTTAACTAATGGATTTAACGACATAAAACCCTCTAAAATGCATTACTACTACTCCTTCCAATTCTAAGGTTTTCTGAATCGGGTATTAACAGAAGCTTACCCAGCCCTGACCTAGTCTGGAAAATCAGGTCAGTGCAACCTCAGATGCAACGTCACTTCATATATTGCACCATTTAACCTTTTTAACAAAGAATAAAATCACAGGTGTTGGAAAATCAAAAGTTTAGCACCTGATTCAGTAAGTTTTAATAACCATCTTTAGTAGCAGTAACAGAAGTGAAGATAATATCTAATGTCTAGGGAAATATGGTCTTAGTAGTGAGATAATGGTGTTAAACTAGACCTAAAATTGGCCATTGCAACTCCATCCTTTTCTTTTTCAGTCTAATAGCAAAGTATGCTGTTGGCATAGTTTTATTCAGCTTTAGTTGCTTATGATGATCCAAAATTTTCTCAAGCCTAAATCATAACTTTCCACCACTGTGCTTGATAGTTTTAGCTATGCTGTTTAGTTTTATTTTAAACAACACTTTTCTATAAGCGTCTCATTTACGTCATTAATTGTAGAACTGCTCCACTTTTTTTTAATTGTACATCATAAACTAACATTCTAACTAAGGCTTATAAAACTTGAGATGTAGCTCTTTGGATATTTTCAGTATGCATGAGCAATGAGATGAATAGAGATTTCTGACCAATTTCTATAGATCTATAGCAGTTGTGTCAAACAACCTGGGGACTTAGTTTTAATTTACCTGTAAATGTTTAAATATGTACATTTAAAAAAAAATTCAAATTAAATACAAACTAATTAAATAAAAATATAATATATAAATGCTTACATATTTTAATCTAGAAGGTTCTTAAAGTGTATAAAGTATAAATAAAAAAAATGTTAAAGAATAATTATATACATTTTACCAAAATAAAAAATTTAAGTAAATGTATTATTAAAATGTATATATGTTTACATAGAAAAATGTATAAAAATCTTGTAGGAAAAATATTTTATAAACACATTTAAAGGTTTAACTTAAAAATATACTTTTAAAACTAATATTAAAACTTTTTTATTCTTTATATTTTCTAAAAAGGTGTGGTTTTGAATAGAAACATCTTGAACCTGTACTACTTTGGACTACTACATTTTTTTTTCCTTTTGTCCTCTAAACTCGGACTGTAAATTGCAGACTTGTAAACTGACAGAACATCAGTTAATGCAGTGGAGTTAATTGGCATTACCGGTACTTGGATGCTGCTTACTTTAATTCCTGTGGAAGCATTAAGGGTTTATTTTATCTCGCGTTGTTTCTGTAGTAAAACCATTTAAATGAATGAATGAATTAATTTACTTAAGCCAGGAATGTTTTTCCTCTGTAGCGTTGCCGTTACTTGCTAACAAACTAAACATTGTAAAATCTTGTTTTGCCTATGATGACTCGTACAAGGTTTTGTTTAATGATTCTACCATCAGCCACAACTGCCCAAAATTATTCCTGAACTTTTGTATAGGACAGCATGAGCCATAGGGGCTTGTAATTTTAGCTTGGTGAGTATAATAAAGAAGTTAAGTGCACAGTTCATCAATCAGTTGATCTCTCTAGTAACTCCAGCCTGTTTTCACAAATAGGTTTGTATGTTTGTGTGCTTCCACCAGCTTTTTAAGCCAACCATGTGATTAGTCTAAGTGGAATGTGGCCTGATGTGCTTACCCGGAAGTGGAACAGCATGATCATTCTGGTCTTTTTGTGGAGTTCCAGTTTGTGGACATTGAGGGGTGTTTATGTGCCGTATAAGGCTTGGCAAGTACGTGAGATTTTCTCAGACATGACAGGCGAGACCACTAGCCATCTGCTTCATGGCTTACTGCAGGATTAAATAAGTGTGTGTGTGTTTGTGTTTGCGTGCATGAGCAGAACATGCGCTGTGTTTGTGCTTGGGGGTTGGGAAGGTGATGACATAAACCTTTAACCTCCAGGCCTACTGCCCCCTTCCCACATCTCTCCTCCTTCCCTATTCAGGTTCAAAAAGAAATAATTAAAACCATCTGCCTGCATGCTGAGCAGTGCCACTGAGTGCTGCCCACCATGCTGTCATGACAACACTCATAGTTGTACACATAGCTCTGAAAGTGGGTACCCCACTTTGTTTAGACATTGTTTATGCCCATCAGACACGGAGGCTGTGCAAAGAATCTAAATGTAAACACAGACACCACCCAAACAAAAACCAGGGAAAAATCCACAGACTCAAGATTCATTTCCAGTCAGTACTTCTTTAAATATAATCCTCAATTACACACTCATCGTCTCTCAGTTCTGTGGATTTGGTTTCAGAGAGTGTGTTTAAAACACACACAATGTGGCGTGTCATCCTGAAAGGACACACACTTTGTAGCCTTTAGCAGTGAAAATAGCTAAACTGGGTCACTTCCTGTCTCTTATGTAATTAATTTACCAACATGGTCACATGTTTTGTAATGCCCCCACTTCCTACATGTGTATTAACAAAAGAGAAACTGTAATGGTCACAGAATAAAGTTAAAGTACCAATAATTATTCATTTGAAAGGAACCTGATATCAGGCCGGTCCTGATTAATGACAACAAAGTTATTTATAGTAATGACATTGTGTGTCTGTGTTTGTCTTTGTTTAGATGGACATATAAATGTTACGTCACATAATGGTTTATTGCAGTGTTTAATATTTTGTTGCTGATGTCACGTTTTGATCACTTTTTTACAGAGGGTGATGAAACTGGTATCATGGATGGCCTGTTGGAGGCACTGCAGTCTGGCGCTGCTTTCAGGAGAAAGAGAGGACCACGGCAAGCAGGTACTTTTCCCCAAACAGAGCAGTAAATCTTCATAACTTGCAGATGTTTTAAAGTTTCCTGTCCCTCTTGATTGGCAGATTTCTGTATTTTCTCATACACTGTAATGCTGACCAGACAAAAGCACATGTGACCTAAGAAACCTTTCTTTTTAATCTGTGTCTCTGTTTGCATCAACATATAAAAAGAGATTTGTTTATCATCCTCATCTTTTTTTGCATGTCTGAGGTTGTGAGCTGTGATATTTTTTGGGCTATGGTTAAAAGAATCAGAGTCATCAAAAGCTGGCACAACAACAAAAGAGAGGGTGGCATGAGTGGGTGTGGACAGAAGATATGTGGAGCAACAACTGATCAGGGTGTGGTTATGGTATAGGAAAATTAGAAGAAATTTGAATGCAGGAGAATAATGAACCCATGCGTGAGCAGAGTTTTAAAAAGGTAGCTCAGTAAGTGAAGAGTGCATATAGGATGGTTACAGAATCACTATTCATATGGAAAAATAAGGTTAATCTGCAGTTTTACCTGCAGTAGAAAGCAGGACAGTATTCATTTGATTAAGAGTTAAATTAATAGATAACTTGTCTCTAAACTGTTTAAAGAGACCACCAGTTGCAGTTAAATGTGTATAGCTCAGCTTTACACTGTATTAGATTTTTTTTCTACTTAAGAGTGAAATTAGACAAGTGTTAAAAAATTCCCAAACATCTTTAGAATTGATCTGTAACATGTGTCATCCCAAGCCATTAAGGAAGCCTCTAACAAACATTTAGGGATTTAACTTTAAAAAGACTTTCCCAGATATTTAAGGTCAGTCTTCTTCGTGAGCATCTATATTGTGCACAAAAGTCAAAATGTTTGGTAGTATAATGAACAAGTTTTGGCTTAGACGGATTTCTGTTAATGTCCTTTTTATGAATAAATAAAGGCAGAGTAAAGACTTTCTGCCACACAGATTTACGTTAAGATGAGTATATTTTTATTTTCTTTTTTTCTGTGTATAGTTTGATGCATTTAGTGCAAATATATAGTAAACAAAATATTTTAAAGACCATGTAAACGAAAGGTGGTATGAGAGCTGTCAGGACAATTACTTAGTAACATGATTCCTAGTGTTGGGATGCTTCTTGCTAGTTAAAAAGTGCTCGGTGCCCGTTTACTGGGAGAACAAAAACAAGAAAAACCCTGTGTGTGTTTGTTCACTTGCACTCTAGTGTGGTTTTTGGTCTTGCACATAAGAAATGTGGAAGAGTGTGTGTAATCCAATCCCTCCCCGAATAGAAACCAGATGTGAAGCGAGGCTCCAGACTTGAGTAGTTCAGAAACGTAGATTAGATTGCAGACTTTCCTTTGTGTCTTTGATCCCCCCCCCCCCCCTCCCCATTAGTGTTTTTATTTTTCATTCATTGATGGATTTAAAGTATGTACAGTGTAATTCTGTAACAGTAATGTAACTGATCCTTTGGCCCCCAAGTCAACCTTGATGAGGAGATTTTTGAATACAAAACACTGCTAAAGAAGAAACAAGTCTGACTCATTGTTACTAAACTGACTTTATAGAGAGCACAACTGGAAGGAGAAGCAAAAGCAGGGAAAAAACATTGAGGCCCACTATTGGGCTCACTCAGTCATCCATAATACTATTTGGTCACCTCACACTCGTAACAGGAAATACCTGATCATGTGTGTGAGAGAAAGCAGGAGGAATTGCTTTCCCCACCACACATACTTTCTGGTAAGAAAGAATAAGAACATTTAGCACATCCTTGCAAAATGATTCCTGTCATCAGTTTTTCTTTTGCCAAAGTTCAGGAATTTCCATACTGATTAAAAAAGCTCCGACATGTTGCGGATTTATTCTTTTGCCTTGATTGTTCGAGCTTTACATTTGCAAGAGCTTGTTTTGCTTGTGTGTTTTCATTCACATTTGCCTGGATTTTCAGTCCAAAGTCTTTAGCTTAATAAAATTTAGTAGGAGGAGGTACATCCTGATTCAGGCTCAGCAGAAAATACTGGAACTATTGGCTCAAAACTATCATGTAGTCACATCTTGTATATATGGAAATATGATCAATTCTGATTGCATAAGCTCAGGAATGTTTGATTAATGGAAGCAATAGAAAACTTTCTTCCTGAGGTTAAGCCATCAAAAGTATGAAAACCTATTAGGAATATTTTTGGTCAGATAAGTTTTGAGTCTTGTCTTTTCCAACCACAGTCTATGTGTATGTGATATACTAGTCATCTGGGGTTGTATTAAACTGTTTTATGATCTCAAATCATTCCAGATATTTTCCCTGCAGTTAAGCCACCAGTAATTTTAATCTGTGTGTTGCAATGAGTTGTTATGAGATGTCAGTTATGAGTTGCAAAACACCAAAGACAGATTAATTAACTGGATTGATGAGTCTAGATAAAGCTGCCTTTTATACATCCCCATTTCCTGATAAGTTGGTAAGATTTTAATTAACAGTTATAAAAAGTCAAACCAGTCATAGTTCCCTCTAAACTCATATAAAGCATAACAGAAGAATTATTTTTAGTTTTCAATGAAAGTTAGATGGCAAACAGTTGTTTCTTGAAGCTGATGTGTTAGCAGAAACATAAGACTCAAGGGACTATTTTAGGACCAAAACGTGATGCCTAGGCAACTATTAGTTTCTTTCATAAATTATTTCCTACCAAAAAAAATTACAAAGACAACCACAACCTGCGACCACAGTGAATGTGCACCAAGGGTTTGTCCAGACAAAAACTTGTGTGGTTCAATATTTCAGGGAAGCTGCTCTTAAAAAAGTAGCTCCAAAACCTTGATGCAATTGAAAGCATGTCAGAATACAGTGTTATAAACATTTGTATTAGCTGCACAGTTACATCAAACTGCTCATGTTGACCCCTGTCTGCTGCTGACACCTCTTACCATGTGAAATGTAACTGTAGATCACTGAGGTGTGAAAAAACATGACCTCATATAACTACTTTTTAGCATTGTATGTACGTACTACATTCAGGTACTTTGTAGTGACTTCCTCACACGCACGCACGCACACACACACACACAATCAATTTCTGAAGTAGAAATAAGTTTAAATCTGTGTTTAAATACCAGGTTTTTGATATGGTTAGATTAAAGTCTGGACAACAAGAAATCCCAGATGCTTTAGCTCACAAGTCTCTAAAGGAGTTCCTTTTAAAGTTGTGATCTGCTGTGTGGCTGTTGGTGACTCAGTTAAAATAGAAAACATTGATTTAGATGCTAGATTTAAATGCATACAAAATATAAAAGTAAAATATGGGGAAAAAAATATAGAAACGTCTGTACGAAGTGATCAGTGACCTTACACTATATTTTTTACATTATCACAAAATAAAATGACTTTTGTTACTAATATGAGTGTTTTTATTTCTTTTTTTGTTAAGGAAACCATTGATTGTGATTTTGTATCTAATGGCCCTGACTGCCCCCCCGCCTTTCCCTGCCTCCCCTCACAGCTGCAGTGGCTGCAAACATCTCAACTGAGTTAAAAGACCACCGTAGTCCTATTGAGCATCTTGTCATGCTCATTGTGTCACAGCAGTGTGACTGAATGGGTTGCCACGAGGCTGTAGTCTTTATATCCCCTCACCTTTGACCTGTAACTCGGCTCACTTTGTGTGTTTCTGAAATGAGCAGACTGCACAGGGGAACCTCAGCTGTCCTACTCCCTCCGTCTGTCTGCCACCACACACTCCAGATGCTCACATGCCAATACAAAGGCACACATGGATGCTTGCATACCAATACATTCAATCAAACAGACATAATTTATTTCAAAGGAAGAACTTGTATATAACACTGTCACATTTGGCTCTAAGCTTCAAATGAATATCTGACTTGTCAGCTTGCCAACCTTTGACTAATTATATGTTCAGAAGCTTTCAGTGGAGGAAGGACTTTCCTAAACACAATCTATAGATCCATCTGCTGGGTCATGACCTTTGCTGGTTCAGCCAATCACAGAAGCAACTAGCTGACAAAGCACCAATCACAACAGAGAGACAAGGATAAAGAGCATAGCAACAATGGAGGCACACGCTGGCTCTGCAGACTGTCTGCTCAAAGAGAAACAGAAAAACACTTCTGAAGAACTGTGCTCTCACAGATGTTCAGACACAGCTCACATGCGTATTTGTTTCAGACCACTCGTCTTAAACACTCGTGCTCATTGATTAAGCCAAAACTGATACGGTGATGAACTCACATCAACACCCACTAATATCCAGCCGCCTGAACCTACCAGCGACAGAAGATCCATTCTTTAACATCAATGCTATCACACTGATAGCAGTCAGTAATGGTGCTGGATGACGTCAGCCTTTCCCACAGTCCTCTGCTTTAGAGCAGCAGTGTTTTACCCGCTGCAGCCTGAAGAGGGTGATAGGAGTACCTGCTATGTTGAAGATGTTTTAAGCTTCAGCCTGGTCTAAAAATACATCATCTTTGTTGTGATTCTATCATGTGACTGTGGATCTGCTTCTGATTGTATTCATACACAAAGAGCATATAGACAGTTGTTTGTCTGTCAGTAAAACACTAAAAGTTTCCTTTCACATGCAGCTTTTATGTTCATACGGTTGGTTATGAGGGTAGCATCAGTGATGAAATAGGATGTGACTATTTCATATATACCTGAACAAAGGCCACCAACATATACTGTACAACAAAGCGCTCTTTCCCTCATGAGGTAGTCATTATTTAGTCTTGTGGAATGCAATGTGTTACAGATGATCTTTTAACTACACAAAGCAGTGTCTCACTGTCCTCCCAACAGTGTGTACACACTCATTCATCAGAAAACAGACCATCAGAAGTCTTTGTTGTCAGCCTTAATAACTCATTTTCCCAGCACTGTAGCCACTCACTTTCATGCCAAGTGCATGGATCTTTTAGTCACATCACAGATTGCAATAGTTTAAAACACAAATGCTTAGATTCATTGCAATTGGAGTCATGTTTTAGGAATCAGAGAGTCAGAATTATCCAGACTTTCAGTCCTATGTGAGGGACAAAATCCAGGACTGTTTGGTGTAACATTTTATCAGCAGTGTTATTTTCTCAAGGTTTGAAGATCTGTATCCAGAGTCACTTGATAAATATAGCGGCTGATTTCACAAGCGAAGTTAGATGGGCTATCTTCCATCATGGTTCTCATCCAAAATGATTAAACACATAGAAAGTGAGTAGAGTAGTGAGTAGAACATTTGGATAATCAGTTTTATCAAAAAGTATCAAAAAATAATATCTAACATATTTTTGATCAGAAAGTAAGAAGCTGCTTCCCTCTGCAACCATTTCTTAAAGAGCTGGGAGAAGTGTATCTGCAATGTTTTTAAATTCCTAGTGTCACTGCCCAAGCCATTTATGGTTTTCTTCTCTAAGCCATTTGGGTGAAAAATAGTTAAATATTGAGTTGGTTCCGAGGTGTCTTTAAGGATGTTGTTCAGGGAGGGGATGGTACATTTACCATGGAGGTTGAAGTGTTTTCATGTGAGGAAAGAAGTCTGATCTAATCATTTATTAAAAGTCTTTGACTATTCACTTTCATTTGTCAACTCTGTGTTTTATCCTTTTAAGGATAAAGTCTCTAACCAGCATTGTAAACATCTGCTATAAAATGCCTGGTGTTCGGAATAGAGACCTGTGATTACTTTGGGGAGATCAGATGGTTAAAAAAACATTAACAAATCTTACCCTCTGCTAATGATTTTCTTTTGCTAATGAATAGGATACCTTCTCAACCCTACTTCTTGTCAGGCCATTAAACTTGGATCACAGATCATTTGTTAACTGTTTACTATTTACTTAATGATGGTTTGTTGTTGTCTGGCCCATGCTTTGGCATGCAGTGTGTTATGAAGATGCCCAAGTATGTGAGAAGATACAATCCCTTCTGGGACACATAGTGTTTCTGATTTTTTTTATTTTTTGCTCACCACTTTTAAGAAAATGCATTAATGTATTTTTTGTATACTTGTCTGGACAGTCCTCATCCTGAGGCTTGAATTTATAAATTGTAGCGGTTCAGATTAATTTTATACAGTGGTAGCTCAACACTAAGTCACGTAAGGGCACTTTCCAAACTAAAGTCAGGATCTCACTGTATTATCCAGAGAAACCAGTGACATTTCAAATGTATTTCATAAAGAGGATTTTTTTTCTCTCTTTAATCTTCAGGTTTTTTTCTAAAGCCATCTTTTTTCCCATGCTGGATCCTCTGATCCCCTGCTTCTTACTTATCTCTACCTTCACTTGTGAGGAGAAGGATGAGAGAAGTCTGCTTGACAGCCTTTGAAGAGCTTCTCTCTGTTTCTGTGGCTTGAAATTTGTAGGACAAGAATTTTGGAGCTTGTGTGTATATGTCAAAAGTTTGGACACAGTTTCCCATTAATTCCAATGGAAAGGTTCACACCCTTCCTTTAAAGAAAAGGCTACATTTACATTTGTCACTCAAAAGCTAGAGATTGAAAACAATAATAAAAAAAATCAGTAGCCTAAGTTACACTCTTGACATTTTTTCTAATTAAGTTGAAAAATAATAATAAAAAATCATTCATACAAATGAAAGCAGTTTGCTGATGAGCAGTATGGAAAATGATCTGTCAACAAATGCAAAAGTTTGACAAAGAGTTAGAGAAAAGTCATTTGCTGTGGGTTAACCTAATCTCTGTTTGAGTGAGACAGGCCTGAGATGAACTGTGTAACCGATCACACAAGAAAGCTACAAACCTGAATGTGCAAATCTTCCTTTTCTTTTTCCATAGACTCAATTGTGTCTTTGTCGCAGCTAGTTCTGGAGACCTTCTTGGTAAATCGGTTTGTGTGTGTGTGTGTGTGTGTGTGTGTGTGTGTGTGTGTGTGTGCGCGCACACATGTTTGGTTTTAGCCCATCTGAATCATGTGACCAAACGTGGGTTTTTGTCTTATCATGCCCCATTTGCATGTGTGTTTGTATTAGTACACTGCATTGATCTGTTTTGCTTGTATTTATGTACTTTTTGTTTTTATTTTTAACTCAACAAAGTTGTTTTCTAATGGTGTATTATTTAAAGTGAAGAGATCTGAACATACACCAAGCGTATAACAGCAAACATACAAACACAATCTCCCACTGACCTATATAAGTCAAAATGGCTGCTGCTGCACAGCTGTCCTCCTACGCAGGAGAGTAAAGAGTGGTAAAGGAAAGGAGGAGAGAATAATGGGGCTGCTGGTGTGTGTGGGAGGAATAGGCCAGGAAATAAAAGTAAGCAGGTAGAATGAGAACAGCAGCATCCTCTGGGCATAATCTGTCACACTTGTTCTGTTTTTCTGCGTCGCCATTCCCCTCATCTCCTTACTGCTTCCTCTCTGCCTCACCATGATTTTTACAACTTATTTCTGTCACCCTCTTGTCATTATTCACAGCTTATTCCTCTTCTGACTCAGTCTCTCCATCCATGTTTGTCTCAGATTCATTCATCCCTCAGTCTTTAATCTTCCCACAGTATGAATCATCCTGCTCTCCATGGTGCCTCACCCTCTCTTACCCCCTCCTCTTGCATTTTGCACACACCATCTCCCTTCCGTCATTTTAGGAGTCCTTTGTTCTTCCTCTGTTTTGTACATCTGATTTTCTTTCCTCGTTTTTTCCTGCTTAATCAAGATCACGTTGCTGTAATCTGACATTAGCAGCGAGTTGCTCCAGATATTATAATAATCCGCATACATACAGAACTGCACCACTCAACCATCAGTGGCAGAGCATGCACATTTAGAGGAAAGAAAAGAAGCATCAATTATGTTTTTATTTAAAAAAAATACATTTTTAGAACATTTATGTATGATACAGTGGTACATTGCTATTTATGCAACATTCTGGCTGTTGTGTTGTCTAATTAAAGCGTTAGTTTTTATCTTGAAAAATGTAATATATAGAGATCTTGGTGTGTTGTAGTTTGACTAACTGATTTTGTTTCTGCATGGCACTGACACACATGCATGGTGTGATTTCTTGTACTACTGTTTTCTATGTTTCACTTTGTGCACTTTTCTTTCCCAGCCAACCACAGACGAGCTGGTCATGCAGTGACAAACATCTTGGCCAAAGAGCTGATGCAGGAAGGAGCGCCTTCATCCAGTAAGGTGAAGACAAAAAAGTCAGAGAAGGAGGAACCAAAATTAGAAGGAGCAGAGTCTTTGGAGGACTTACTGGACGCTGCTCCCTTTCGGGCTAATTAGGCTTCCAGGTAGAAAGTTTTTATTCAGTCATTTCTACACAAGTTTATTCTCTTTGGCATTTAAGGGACCAATATCAGTTTGACTTTAGTTTGCTGTGGTTTTTCATTCCTCTTCCTAGAAGGACCTACTTTTAGGATAGCATTGAATGTTTCTTGTGGAATGATGGGATGAGGCAGAACCTTAGGGTAGCCCAAAGCCTCAACCACTGCCTGTCTTCCAACAACCTTTGGAGCTTTGCCAATATCATAAGGATTTAATTGCTTTCCTTCATTATATGCACATAAATGTTTTGGGTTGTCTGTTTTTTTTTTTATTGTGTTTTTGTTGCTGTTTCTCTTTATTCTTTTTGTTTTGACCATCATTCATCAAAAGGGACCAGCCCAAAGATGTACTCAGGAAGGAGCCACCCATTCTTTTGTTGTCATTCCTAAACTTAAAATGTAAAATGGGAATGTGGCGAATATGACACATCCCACAGGTAGTTCAAAGAGCTGTTGTGATCTTCCAGCCATGACTGTTTTGTGCTACCATTTTTTTCTTTTTCTTTTTTTTTGTTGTTATTAAAACTATTTCTTAGTAATGTTACGGTTTATGACAATTTTGCTGTAAACATTGAAGAAAGTGCCAATCAGCTGAAAACTAGTCATATCATTTCACATGTAAGTGGTAACCAGTTACTGCTCTCACCAGACAACCCATCTTATCCTGAGCACTCATCACTTAGATTTATATTTAAGGGTGTTTTTTGTTGTCTTTTACTGAAAAGGGATCAAGCACATTGGTGCAAAAGTTAGATTTTTATATACAAATATAAAACTGCCTTTCTAAATTGTTATCAAATCTCAGCAGCTGTAATGGAAAAGCAGGCTTTCACTTATGTAAGCATGATTATTCACTTAGATTCTGCATTGAAGTAAAGTCAGATGGGTGAATCACACATAAAATAAACTGTTTTTGGGAGGGGTTTGTTTTTCTCTTTATTTTGATGGGTGTTTCTGTACAAATATTCTGTAGCCTGGCTGGCAGTTTACATGCGTGTGTTTTATGTATGAGAAAGCCTGAGTGTGAAATTAGCTGCCTATATTTAGTTTTCCCTGTACAATCAAATGCATGCATTTAGGTTGGTGTGTATTGCCATCTGTAATTACTGTATGGTACCGAACATGCTTTCATAAATGATAGAGTTGTGGTCTTTCTGCTGAGAATATAGTAGACTAAAAAACAACCCAGAAACTGGAGAGAGAGGTATGTGTGTTTTTTCACTGTCGGTCTTTGAGTGTGTGTTCACCCACTCTCCTTCCCACTGAACTGCAGCAGTAGTCTATTGGATGTCTGGCCCTCCTATTTCTCATACATGTTGTTATGATGACGTGGTTTTGTCTCTGACAGAAACCCTGTGAGGTGATGTCAGTTGCTCCATGCAAGATTTACTTCTATGCAAATCAACTGTATTGTGCATCCAGCCCCAACGTCCAGACATTCCTGGGACATACAAACCATCATTTTCTCGTATGGCTAGTGATTGTGTGTCAAAACAGTGCTGACTTGGCAAACAAGATTAATAGAGATGAATGTTTATTGAGGGAACAGCACTTTAACACCATAAAAACTGGAGCACTGGATGTATAGATGTTTTTTTTCTCAAATCAAGGGCTGATGCTTCGTTTTAATGTAGAAACTGAGAATAAGTGAAATAAACTTCTGTACCTGCACAAAACGTCATCCCTGCATTTAGCAGACATTATTTTTTTTCTGTGATATCCTTCCCGTGTGTTCTGGTGAACACCACTGGTGCTTGTGTGTTGCAGATTAACATACAGTGATACTGGGAAGTATTCTCAAAGTATCACTGAAATATTTTCCTGGCTTGAGTTCAGTAATTCTGATCATTTTTTAAGAGATTGTTTTCTATGTAAACTTTTATGATTATTTTTAATGTATTTGAATGGAGACTTTTTTCAGAGATTGCTTTATGGATACAGAGTAATGCACGCAGCAATTCTGTTTGTTACACTGAACCATTAAAAATGTCTTAAGTATTTTGGGTTGTCTGATTTTTTTTTTTCTTTTTTTCTCCCAGTAGATGTACTTTGAAGCTTTCTCCTCACCCCCTTCTTTTCACTAACATAAACAAAGTGTTCAGTAAAATACCAGTCAGTCAGTGCAGTCTGGAATTCTGTAATTTTATAGTCAAAAGCTGAAGAATGAATAAACAGTTGAGTTGGTTATTTTTGCAGATAAATTCCAGGATTTTCCATGACTTAGTTTGCACAGATTTTTTCCAACTCTTATTTCCAGCATTCAGCCTGATGCTTCCTTTGTTTGTGTGGAAGGAAACAGAAAAATGTGGAAAACTGTTGGACTTGTTCTGTTTTTCCCCATTTCAGTCGTGGCTGTTTAAATTCTGTAGTTTCTATTGTGCATGTTTTTCTATTTAAAAGATTTAATAACATTGATTATTTAAGCACAAAAACATTTTACTGAACTTTATAACCTTGTCTCTTTACTACATTTTATGTTGTTCACAACTGTTTAACTCAAATTTCACCAATGTTCAAACACAACCCACTTTATCATTTATAATCCCTGGTCTGTGTTGGTGGCCAGAACTCTCACTGATTTTGGGAGGAGGGTGTTTGTGTACTCTGCTCCCTTTACTTTTAAAAAAAACTTAAGAAATGTTTAGCCTGCTTGAGTTTAAAACTCTTGTCACAAACATGTTTTTTTTTATTTATTTTAATTTGCCATATGTCAGACATATTGATCGAATATATGTTTTGTTTAAGTATGTATTTTATGAAGCATTACATAATGTTCTGTTTAACCTCGGTGGAGTTACTGGTGCCATGTTTATCTAGGCTGTGCCCATATAAGATATTATTTGATCTCATGCATATGTCAGGTAAAACGTAGGTAATATATAGAAAGGCATGGAGCTACCCAATGTTCAACTTAATCACAGACTGGTCATCACTTCAGCTGGACAGCAGAAGCACAACTAACTTCTCCATTTTGTGACTAAAATTATGCAAACTGCAAAATGGAGTTTATTTACCAACCAACCCCTGCAGCCTCACATGACTTTATAAATGGTAGCCATTTACAGAAGCAATAAAACAAGCTTATTTAATACAGTAGGTAAAGTTAAGTGCCCACAACAACTATACACTATGACCTCTGATCTTTTCATAGTCTGCACTCTTGATATGGCTCGCTGGTCATGCTTCCTTACTCTCTACTCTGCTGTGAAGGATACTTTCTTTAAATATCTTTCCATTTTACATCTGAATAATTCAGACCAGATATTCGTTGGCTGCAGCTTGTTCAGGATGAAACAAGCAAGTAGTTGCTTTTAACATAGACTGAATCATCTTGTCCTGTATCATTTAAATCAACCTGAAAAAGTTAAAGTGGTTTATTGCTTTCTTTGTGGAAAAGTCTGACTTGAACTGAAGATTATAAACTGCAATTTATTTGAAGCCAAACCCTGTCATGGATGTTTTTTAGGCAATACATTTGAAGACTGGATAGAGCTGAAGTGCTTTAGATATTTAATTTAAAATCTTCAAGCTTCAAATTAATCATAACTTGTGATCATATCCATCCATCCATCCATCCATTTTCCACCGCTTATCTGAGGTCGGGTCGCAGGGGCAGCAGCCTAAGGAGGGAAGCCCAGACTTCCCTCTTCCCAGCCACATTCACCAGCTCATCTGGGGGGATCCCGAGGCGTTCCCAGGCCAGCCGCGAGATCTAATCAGTCCAGCGTGCCCTGGGTCTTCCCCGGGGCCTCCTCCCACAGGGACTTGCCCGGAACACCTCACCATGGAGGCGTCCAGGAGGCATCAGTAGCCTGAGCCACCTCATCTGGCTCCTCTCCATGTGGAGGAGCACCGGCTCTACTCTGAGTCCCTCCCGGATGGCAGAGCTTCTCACCATCTCTAAGGGAGACACCGGCCACTCTGCGGACAAAGCTCATTTCAGCCGCCTGTACCTGGGATCTCATTCTTTCGGTCACGACCCACAGCTCATGACCATAGGTGAGGGTGGGGACATAGAGCGACCGGTAAATCGAGAGCTTCGCCTTCCGGCTCAGCTCCCTCTTCACCACAACAGACCGATGCAGCATCTGCATTACTGCAGACGCAGCACCTATCTGCCTGTCGATTTCCTGCTATATTTCTTTCCCCCCCCATCATTTGTGAACAAGCCCCAGGATACTTAAACTCCCCCACTTGGGGCATGATCCTATCCCCCACTCTTAGAGGGCACTGCCCACCCTGAGGGCAACCTCACGCACTAGCTCAGGCTCCTTCCCCGCCAGAGAGGTGACGTTCCATGTACTTAAACCCAGCTTCTGCAGCTGGAGATTGGACTGCCAGGGCTCCCGACTAGCTGCCAACCACCTCGCACTGCACCCAACCTCTACAGCCCCTCCTGCAGATGGTGAGTCCACGGGAGGGGGGTCCATCTAACTCCTTCGGGCTGGGCTCGACTGGACCCCATGGGCAAAGGCCCGGCCACCAGACGCTCGCCCTCATACACCACCTCCAGGCCTGGCTCCAGAGGGGGTCCCCGGTGACCCACGTCCGGGCAAGGGAGCCTTTCCTCCAACAATCTTTTTCTTCATAGAGGTCTTTGAGCCACTCTTAGTCTGGTCCCTCCCCCAGACACCTGTTTGCCTTGGGTGACCCTACCAGGGGCATAAAGCCCCAAACAACATAGCTGCTGGGATCTTCGGGACACACAAACCCCTCCACCATAGTAAGATGGCGTCTCATGGAAGGGGAAAACTTCAAATTAATCATAACTTGTGATCATATTTAAAGATAATTAATCTTCATGCTTGTGTTTTTTTATTTTTTTAAATTTTTACTAGTCCTGCCTTCATTTTAAATGGAGCATCAGTCTTTCAGAAAATTAGTTCTGTTTTTAGAAGTCATTTCATGTCAGATGCCTGGAGACTTGGACTCCATTCTCTCACAGCTCTCCAGCTTGCAGTGAATGGAGTCTTCTGCTGTTCAGTGAACCCAACTTTCTACTGCCGTACTTTCACCTCATTAGCTGGCCCTGTTAATTTAACCAGAAAACCACTGCTTCCTTTTATCATTTACAACCTTCTGTTAGGCTCACAGACATGTCGGCCACACAGCAGAAATGACTGCCTCAAACACTAAAAAGATTTCTTTGTGTCCATGTGCTCAACTTGGTTTTCCCTTGTGTCTTTTTGAGCACATCTGATCCTAATTGAAATTAACCGACAGGCCCAGTATAGTCTTGATGTTCCTTCAATAGAATGTAAGACTTATTGGGTCTATTTGTCTCTTAGTTATAGAAGTACACTTAAGAAAGTTTTCTTTGAGTTCATTTTTAAATTGACATCATTTTATTGTGTGGAATGTAAAAAAAAAAAAGAAATCTCTCCGCTGACATTTTTAAATGTCTTCTCACAACAAACTGATCTAAACTATAGAAATGTTGAGTTTTGGAATTCCTCAAAATCAAATAAAAATGTTATGAGTTCTTATGCATATAGCACCGACTTGAAACATCTACTTTAGCCCATGATTGGGTTTAAATGTTTACTCAGCTTAGCTGACTCCTTAACTAGCTAATAAGCTTGCTATGAGCTAATTAAATTAAGCTGATCATATTTTTGACATCTGTTGTTGTGCTTGTATATATATCTAGCATAGCATTTAACACTAAAGTTAGCCAAATCAATAAAAGCTTGAATTTTTTTTTTTATTAAAAAAGCTGAAGTTACAGACCTGCTTTGACTGGTCTGATTGGACAGTCTGTGAAGCTGCAGCAACAGACCTCAACAAACTGAAAGACACTGTGACATCCTACATCAGCTTTTGCGTGGACATACTGTATGTGTGCAGACCAACCCTATCTGCACTTTGAACAACAATAAACCATAGTTTACACCTAATCTGTGGAAGCTACATCAGACCAAGGATAAGGCCTACAAAAATGGTGACCAGGTCCTGTTCAAGCAGGCCAGAAACAGACGGACCAAGATCAAAGCTGCTTTGCGGCACTACAGTGAGAGGCTTCAAAACAACCTTTCTGCCAATGAGCCTTCATCAGTATGAAAAAGCCTGCAACACTTCACAAACTACAGGAGACCATGACCTCACTGTGGAAAATGTCAGACTTGCTGACAACCTTAATAGCTTCAACTGCAGGTTTGAAAAGCAGTCCTACACACCTTCAGTAAATGCAATATGTCTCCCTAAAACCCCCTCACCAGTCCCATCAGACCCCCTGCCTGCACTAACGATCCATGAGAAGGAGGTGTGCCAGCTCTTTCAGAGGCAGTAGACCAGGAAGGCTCACCTAACAGTGTTGCCCCAATGTGCCTGAGAGTGTTTGCTAATCCAACACCTTCACACAGATCTCTAACTGATCTCTGGAGCTATGTGCAGTTCTCTCATGCTTTAAACACTCTGTCTGGGAAATTTCATATTTCAGCTCATCTCTGTTCACTTTTACTAAAGGCCCTCAGCTGTATAATAAGCAACTGATACATTCTGAACTAGGGCCAGTTAGACCTTTCTGACCCAAGCTCTACCTGATACTAGTAGAATCTTGACTCATGAAGGATAAGGTTATCATGTAAGACATACATTTCTATCTTAGAGGGCTTGTTAGGATGACTTAAGTGTAAAAGGGTAATCACCTCGTGTGGATTGATGATGGCATTTGACTGATTATTTTACAGCTTATAAAAGTTTCATGGTCAGTGTGTGGCAGGAATTCCTGTGATGTGAGGATTCTGTTTGTGGACTTCAGTTCTGCATTCAGTACTGAAATACTCCACCAGAAGCTCACCCATCTCAAAGTACCCACCTCCACCTGCCAGTGGATTACCAGTTTTCTGATGGACAGGACGGAGGAGGTGAGGCTGGGGAACATCGCATCCAAAACTCAGACAATCAGCACCGGTGCATTTTCCAACAGAAAGGTGTTCAGCAGACATGTTCATGCTGTCTGCAACCTTCTTGTTACTATTTCAATGATAGCTCAACAACGCAATCCTTTTAAAGCCACATTTGTTTTGTTTTTTTCTGTTTTATGAGAGTTTATATTTTTCTTATTGAGGTGTAGTTAGTGATTTTTAAACTGTCAATGTTTTGTGGGTTTGCATTGTAACTCCTAAGTTGAGTAATTGTATATCAATGTTAACTCGGAAGCCTTTTCAGTATTAAACTTTAACAAACTCCACTTGATTTGAAATGTTTTTTTCTTTTATTTCTAAGATGTTAATTACATTGCAAAGAATGAAATGGATTTATTTTATTTTGTTATAGAATTATAGTATGATAATGATACATGTACAGCTTTAAACATGTAATAAATCAAATGGATTTATTCTTATGCATACACACATGTATGTATGTGTTTGTGTGTGTGTACATATATATGTTTTAGCTTGAAAGCTTTTTGAAAGCAACTACTGGTGAAGCATTTAAACACAGTTTACACACTAAGACATGAAAAAGCTCTGAAGGATGCTTGAAATGACAAAAGCTTGGACAAGAAATTGAGAACAATAGAGTGAACATAAAAGGCACAGAACCCATGGAAAAAGCTGTGGGGTGTGAAATAAACTTTAAGGATGGGAGGAGACATTAGCCATGATGAAGTGATTAAAAGACAAAGAGCAGAGGTTTTTTCCACTAACGGCCTCATGTATTTATCCTGGACAGAAGCCTGCTGCGTATACTTCCTCTTCTTTGTGTTTTGTTGACTCATTTGCATGCGTGAGTATCCAGCCTTCAGGTGTGTTGCCCTGTGGGTGTGTCTGGATGTTTGCTTTTGTTGTATTCCCCACGCTGTCTGTGTGAAGCTGTGAGCACATCAGGTTCAGGTCGGCCACACTGAGCTAAAAACACACAAAGAAAAGTGGATTATTACATTGTACTTCACATTTTATAGTAAAGCAGGAAATTAGTTGACTGAATAGATGTATATGTGTTTCAACAAGCCACACCCATTCAAGCCAATCCCAGCTCACATTGAGCGAGACCAGCATAGTACATATGTATGTAAATTACAATGGCTTAATTCAAATAAGTAGATGGTGGAAAAAATAATCATTTTATATGTGCAATGGAGGAACATTTAGAGACCATATCTTTTTTGTCATGTATAAATCTAGGTAATTTCTGCTTTAACAGTGGGCATCTGATTCTTTTGATCATTTAACCAGCCTAAGCATTAGTTAGTTAGTTGGCTTCATGTTTTCCCTTAAGGCTGCTTAATAGCTGTGTCTCTAAAATAAAAGTTTCAAAGTTTAGTTTTATCTTAATACACTTGTGGTTTAACCATTCACGTTTTATCAAACTAAATGATGTGTAAAATCTTGGACTAGTTAAGTCACTTGATGATCCTGACTCAGTCCTGTTGCAAGTAGTCCAGCAGTTTCTAATAAAATAAAACATGTATCTCTTTCATGAATCAAATCATTCATTCATATTTTGTCAAAAACCCAAAGGACAATCACGTGGTTGACTTTAAATACAAATTTTAGGTCATGCAAATACTGACAGTCATTACAACAACCAAAAATTTGTACCTTTTCACTTCCTGTGGAAGAATAAATACATCCTACTGAATTGTTCCCCTCAGTTATGCAACAGAAATAGTAATTATATTTAGTATAGTTTTTCTTATGTATTTCTTTATCAATATTACATATATAACTAACTAATAAATAAATAACAGACATGCAGTGAGTGGTTGTTGTCTTAAAACAGGTCATACAAACATTTAATTTTATTTAAAAGTCTGAAAATGTTCCCACTACAAGATGTGTATTTCTTTCAGAGTAAGCATGTACAATTAGCCCTAACTTAAGATCTTTTCTGCCTCATTACTATGAGTTTCAGGTCTTTCCAGATTCCCTCTTGTTGTGACATTCTTTGGGTTTTGGAGATTTGTATGCATGTGTCAGTCTGTGTGTGTGTCTATGCCCTTATATGCATGAAGGGGGTCTGCTAGAGAGAAGAGAATAAAGAAAGGGGGCAGTATAATTGTATTTGGCAGCGCCAGATGACACAATGACATGGCCATTGATAGAGGAAAGGGCTCCCAGGAGTGATGGACCAATGGAGGACTGGAAGGCTGCTTTTTGCAGCCACTGATTGGCTGGACAATGGAGCCTGTCGGTCTCCAGGTAGCAAAGTGAATCTCAAAGCATATCTGCTCCCTCCCACTGCCTTGAAAGGAAAGAGGGAGTATTATTAACAGAGACGTGACCTCGAGCTGCGAAGAAAACAGTTTACATACACTTATCTTATATTTCCTGAATCCTTCCTGATAATTCTTCATTTATTCTCTGTGAAATGCCCTCGAATGTGTGTGTGTTTGCATGTCTTTGGCTGCCACAAGCATCACCATGCCATGGCTCTGAAATAAATGTGTTTTGTTTGACGTTAACTTGGCTGTACTTTTCACAACTCCTTTCATACACTCTCTCAGTCTCTGTTTCTAAGAACTGTGCTGTTTAAATTGGACATTTCTCAGCATTCCTGCTGCTTGGGGAAAGAAATACACACCAAAGTGACATTTAAACAACAGAGAAACATGGTTTGAATAACTGCTGGGGAAAGCAGGAGGGATATAAATGATAATTCATGAATGTACACAGGTTTGAATGTGTGATTAAAAGGACAGTGCTCATATAATTCACTTTGAAGTTGCCTTCAGGTGAGTACACAGATCCAAACTCCTGCATGTTAGTGTGTATCTATTTTGTTGTGTCGCATGGCATCAGTCATCATATCTTAATGATATCCCCTTGATCAAATTACTCGGCTGTTTGTTGAACACTCTCCATGTGACACATAATTAACAGATAATTAACATGGGCCAGGGAGTGTCAACTGATTTGCTGTGCCATACAGTACGTAATGACATCTTCATCATCATAATGTTTCTGATGGTCACCCTAAGGCACTGTGGTGCAGAAACAAAAGTGGTCTCCTTTTTTTCTTTGCAGAGCTCCAACTAGCTGACTGCCTCATGCATATTTGTTTCTGTTAACTTGCTTTGATATATGACTGTTTCTTTCTCAGATGTCCAAATATTTCTATCATTATGGCCATTTTCCATACCACTGTCCCCTATAAATGTCTCCTCTTGGCATCCTTCACACATCTCTGACTACATCTGCTTGTCATCTGATTTTTATACCAATTTGCCTTCCTCTTCTGAGATTGTTCATGTGGAAGTGAAACATATCTTGCCCTAAAACAAAATGATGTTTCTGCTGAGAAAACAGTTGGGTCATCCTAAATGTCAGCACAAACATATGAGGCTGTCATTATAATATGAAAAAAACTTTGATGTGTGTGTGTGTGCGCACATGCACACTACGGTGTGCGTCAGACCTGAAAACATCCACCACAGAGACAATTTAATCCCATTAAAGAGCAGATGGGGCTTTTGTACAGAAACATTATCTGAAACAGGCTCTGTTGTCTTTTTCTTTTTGAAGAAAAGTTGTGGCAGCTTCTTTTTTTTTTACCAGGAAAGGTTCAAAACCTAAAGCCTGCTTTTATAGTTCAGCAGAAGTAAGAAGTTGTGTTTGCTCTTTTTATTTTTTTTAAATTTTTTTGAGTGTTTTCTGCCTAAGATTAAAGAACATAACTGGTTCAGTCGTAGTTTAGTGTTTTTACCTTTCAGAAACATTCGGTTTTGGATAGTTTATTTGATCTATTATCCTGCAGGATTTCTCCGACTAACAAGATGCTGACGAGTCATTTTGCACAACCATGTGCTATCTATTAAAGACTGTAGCGCTCACATGTTCATCATCACAAAAAAAAAAATCATTACATTCCTACCTGTGTGGTTCCGTGTCATGATTCATGGCCCAGATTGTGGCAAAGTACTGGAGACCATCAAGGTAACTCATGTTAATCTTTGCTTAACACAATTATTTATTTCAGACTACCCTGGGATGTAAAGTCAAGTGTCTACCAACAAAAAGTCATGGTCTTACTTACTTCCATTGCTTATAGCCAAAACATCAACGAAACAATTTCTCCATATTTGATTATCCTGTTAGCGCTGACATTGATTTGGCTAGCTTTGCTTCTGGATGGTTTGTGTTAGCCAGGAGTGCCCAAGTCCGGTCCTGGAGATCTACCATCCTGCAACTTTTAGATGCATCCATTCTCTAACACACCTGAATCAAATAGTTGGATTTCCACTGCT
>JBAMHV010000007.1:18384669-18410480 GCA_037177535.1 Pseudomugil gertrudae
TTCAGCTGTGTTGGACAATGGATGCATCTAAAAGTTGCAGGATGGTAGATCTCGAGGACCGAACTTGGGCAGCCCTGGTGTTAGCTTTCTGTCCCAAAGTTGCTATAAGTTAGTAATTTGAGATTTTTTCCTCATCACTGACGATGGGAACTTTCTTAAGAAGTCTAAGTGGGAACTTTCCTGTTGATTTAGAACAACTATCGAACTGTTTCTGTGGTTCCTTTTGTAGGGTTGGTGCTTGTCAAAACTGCAAATGTATTTCCATTCATTCCAAGTTGGTCAGCAATCTTCATTCCTCACAAACAGATATTGCACTACATTGGGTAATCCTTTTCCAGGTGGAACCATAACCCAGAAAAACACAACTAAGAAAGTGCAGATGTTCATAGCTCAGTTATATAACCATACTCTTGTAATTGGGATAATTTGGGGGTGTTCTAATTTTGTATACAGTATGTCTACCCTTAATTTCTTATATATTTACAACACATTCTCATTTACTTTTAAAGTTGCTTCCTTTTATTTATCATTACTAATGCTAATAACATGGAAACTAACTCACTTTTTCAGTCAAGTAACACGATGAAACTATCGGCCACATAACTTGCAACATGTTAGTTAGTTAGTTAGTTAGTTAGTTTATTGTCCCTTATGGGAAATTTGTTTTCACAGAAAAACTGTACAGTTATATTACGCTTTTAACAATTTACAGACATATTTCAACATACAACAGCAACAATGACAAAGCAGCAGATCCTGATACTCTATGTTCATGTCTGGTTCAGTGCAGTTATGGCTGAGGGGATTAAACTGTTTTTGAAGCTCTATTGAATCTCAAAGTTTTTTATCTGCATCCAGATGGTAGTAATGTGAAATACTGATGAAGTGGGTGAGTGTTGACACAACAGTAGCACATTTTACACAATCCCATCTCAGTTTTTAAAGCACCCCTCTGCTAAAATTCTGTGTAAACCAGCACACATACACACAATCAAATGCTTCCACCACCCACATTTTTTCTTTTTGTTTTGTTTGAGTACAATGATGCCATTGCTCAGAAGATCTTTGTTTCTCTAGAGGATGCATTTCCCGCCAAATATAAGGTGAACACTGAGAGGAGTGTGTCTGCTCTGTAGAGTGTAATGAGGGCTGATGCGAACAGAATATCAATAAGCACAAGAGGTCACACAGTCCAATGCATACTCATAGTGTTCTCTGTCTCTGCCCCTTTTTCATACAAGCACAAAGTAAGTCAGAAATAGCTAGAAAATCTTCTGATTGCCCTCAAGGTACTGAAATAAACGTTTGTTCCTGCAGTTAGTTGAAGTGTAGTCTTCATTTATGTCAATAAACCTGCAATTTAATATAATACACACAGCTTATTGTGAGATGACAAGCTGAATGCACGCTGCAGCTGTGAGTGTGGCTTTAATGTTGCTGATAGTTTCTTACAATGTGTTAATATGACCAGAAGCCTGCTTTGTGAATCATGTTACATGCATGTTTAAAGTGGACTCCAAAAACATGCAGCCACATGTCAGTATTTGCATATTCAAACCTTTGTTTAGGGCTTTATTTTTTCATGTAGCAGTGACTAAAATAGAATTTAAAAATATCAGAGAAAATTGATCCTCACGCTGTTTTATGCTGCATGGTTGCAATCGCAGATGTTTTGTAGCTGATTTCTGGTTTTAGTTTCTAAAATTACAGAATTTTTATTTTTCTCCTCAAGATTAAAAACGTAGTAGTTTTCTGTCCTGGTTCGTGGTGAAGTGGTTCTGTCAGTGAGGTACTTTGAAATAAACACATGTTCTTACATGGCAGAGAGTAGAGATCATGCCTTTAAGATGGACAGTTAGTCTTTGTGAGACAAACATTTTTTGCAAATAAATTGAAATGACGCTGGCATTCACGTGGAAGCCCCTCAAGGCTGTTGTGTCTGTTGGGACCAGTCAGACTCTAATCACAAGGGTCTGAGCCACTGACCCAATTGCTGAGATCATCCCAGTTGTTCCCAGTATGCTGATGTGTGCATACATTGTAGGATAGCATTCTTTTATAGGGGGCACCATCTTTGTGTCACTATGGTAGAATATTTTTTTAAAAACAATTACTTTATGGTACAGTGTTTTTGAAAATGTGAGTGTGTGTCTGAGCTCATGTAATTCACCCCTCCCATCTGCCCCCTATACGTCCATACAGATTGGTGGAGGTACGGGAGATGTCAGTCAATTGACCTACATTAGCTGTGTCTGCAGTGGTCTGATTTCCTTTAGGCACAGTGAATCTATGGGTGTGGCATTTGTGTCTGTCTTGGACATGCAAGTATGCTGGATTTGTGTGTGTCTGTTTCTGCCCCCATCTCTTTAGTATCAGTATCTGTTGTTGATAAGCTTATATCTGTAATGACACTTAAAGGTCAAAAAAGGCAACTTAAGAAAAGAAAATGTGGTTGACCTATTTTATTCTTAGGATTATTTAGCTGCTGAAGATAAAGAAAACCTCCCTAATATAAAACAGCATCATGGCAACCACTTACTAGACACAATGACATCACTTCTTTGCCTAGTAACCATGGTTACACTTACCTCCTGCTGGCAAATATCGGCACCCGTTTTTCCTTGAGTTCCCCCCCTTGCCTGTCTAGTTTCCCTTATGTCTCTCTGCTCTCCCAGTTTTCTATCTTTACATCCTTTTTAAACTTGTTTGCTTATATAACACTCACTATATATCTCCAAAGTATTTCTCTTCACTTCACTTGTTCAGGTAAAAATATTTCTTTCTCTTCTATTTTTCAGGTAAAATGGGGTGGAAAAGGAGAAAAAGAGTATTAAAAATAAAATTAAAGAAAGAAACAGGAGTGTGACTTGAGTGACCCATATAAACACAGGGATATTAACCCATAGCTGCTGCTTACAAGGCAGGGCATTTTGCAAAAGGGCAATAAACACTGCGGATGATACACAGTCAGGCATAACACAATGAAGCAATGAGAGGAAAAGATCAGGACTGTAAACAACAGCTGAAGTGGGATTGGAGGACATTTACAACTGGCCATGCAGTCAGGTTGAGTCACAGTTCTGTGGCGATAGCAAAAAGGACAGATGAGAAGAGCTGCATTCAAATTCTGTTTTTGAAATAATTTTCTGATTTTGGAAATGTTAAAAAAAAAGGGGAAAAGTGAGGACAGGGGGGCAGTTGAATGTGTTAGGATCTATTTTCCCGCAGGTTAAGGGAGTTGTATTAGAAGCCTTTGTGCAGCTGAATTATGGTAAGCAGCTTACAGTCAATGTGATGGGCTGCTTCTTTATTTGTAACGAGGGGGCAGAGAAGAGACAAAAGGCAAAAGATGAGAAGAAGGGAACAAGGGACAAGCCTTGAAATTGCCTTCTGTTGTCAGCTGGTCATTGGTTTGTCTTCTGATGCTTAACCACCAAACCTCTCTTTGTGTCTTGTGGTTTCATCTGATCATAAATGATTCGTCCCCCCCTCTTTTCCTCCCATTCCCTGCATCCTGCATCCTCTTCCTTTCTCATGTCCAGGTGATCTACTCCTTGCGACGCCAGCATCTCTCCCCTCGCTTACAACATGTTTTCAGGGAGGTGGTCGTTGATGCCCCTTCCTACTGGATCAAGACAGGAAAGGAGGGGGAATGGATAACGAAGGTTGCCATGGAAACTGGAAGTCTATCACTAGGCCGCCATCATTTGTTGTTGCAAGACGTGGAGCACATGAATATTTGAGCTTTATGAACACGGATTGGAGAGTGAAAAACTGCTGTCAGGACTTCATGTGGCCTTGCAGGTTAAAAAACGGAGAGGTCATGAAATGGAGGCGATAGGAACGATAGAGGAAAGGCAAGGTCACCAAAAGGAGACTGACAAACCCTCGTTGTATATGGAGCAGAGATTGTTCATCTGGGTTAGCAAAAGAGAGAAAACAAAATGGATGGAGACACAGTTACGAAGGAGTGAGGTGATCGAATTAATTGATAAAATACACTAGAAGAAATTACAGAGAGGAAAAAATAAAATGGAAGGAAGAGAACAAAGCGACTGAGAACTATGGGAGGGATGGTGGCTGACGTGCCATGAGAACAGTAAATTAGGGCACTGGAGCTGGTTCCCCTCCCTCCTCCTTTTTTCTCCTTATTTCTCACAACCCTCTGCACTGTTTTGTCTTTAACTCTGTTCGAGGCTCGGATTCCCCGCCTGACAATCATACAGACACACATTCGTACAAACAAGCTGGTCATGATTCATGCAGATTTTTAATGAGGTAGTGAAGTGACTTGTGAAGTTTAGCATTAACTGCAGTGCGTCAAAAAGCAGAGAAAATGGATCAACCCATCTCCATGTTCTCATCACTGGTTTACTGCTCTCCTTTGGCATTATAAGGATCTGCTGACATTCTCAATGTTACATTCATATTAAAATGACCAGAAAGACTACCTCGTTTATAAATGCATGTACCGTCTACATTTTTTCTGGTGAAGCGATCAGTTTAAACCTTTGGTATGTCTTGAATTTGAGTTGATTTCCTGTCGTTCTCGATTGCATTGCCAGTTATTGGAGTCTTCCACTGCTGATGACTTTAACATCTGCCCCAGAGGTTTCAGCATTCAGCAGAGTCCATTGCATACCAACAGGACTGCTGACATTCAAATCAGTCAGAACATCTATGATTCCTAAATGTTCCCATGATCCCCCTTGTTGATTTTATGTGTCCAGGCTTGGTTTTATATTCCCTTGTGTTTCACAAATATGCAACTTTCTGATTATTTCCTGTTGTTTGTGGTTCCCTGTATTTAAAGCTGCTTTCTCTTTCATGTGGATTTGCATTGTGGTGAGAAACCTGTCTACCCGACCATTTTAATTAACTGCGTGATTTTAGCATATAAAACGTTTTCACTGCTTTCTTGTAGCATGTAATTTGTTATAAATTTTTGTACAAAACCTTTTTATGACAAATATGAATATAAAACAAATTCATTTGTATTTTGGACATTTTTCATGTTGATTGTTACACATTCACAAACACACTTTAAACATTTTGGTTTGCTTTTGATGGGCTGTTACCTATTATTAAAAACCTTTAAAAATCATCTTCTCCAACATGAATTAATTTCAGATTATTGCATGTCTCTGCTGGACAAATATGAATATTACAATCCTTTGACATTTCAGAGATTGTTTATTTTACCTGGGAGATTTCAATGGTCAAATACACACAAGACTGGAAGAAGTTAAAAATCAGAATTTGCATTTTTCTATCTCTTTATAAATAAACCCTTCATTTAAATTTAGCTGTGGAGCTGCTTGGCTTCTGTCCACAGAAACTGGTTCAGCCAAAGTTCAATGGAAAAATCATGATGTTCAGAAATTGCATGACTGGTGACCACCACTGGGCCTGTTACTAGTTTGGTTTATTTGGTTTGAGGTTTACTTGGTAGGCTTTTAATTCTGCCATCTTGTTGCACCCTCTTGTGTTTTGATGTTCTGACTCAAGTACTACAACTCCCCATATGCTCGAACACTTAATAATCCTACTGTGGTAGATAGAAACTCACTTAAAATAAATTTTCCTCTGCTCATGTTGTAAATAATAAATACAGTTTTTGATGCATTTGCCAAGTAATCCTGATAATCACACTAAAAATGAAAAGGCAATTATCAAATCAAATCAAACTGTATTAAAAAACCATTTTATCATACATAAAATGCAACTCAAAATGCTTTACATTAAAAAAAACATTATGAACATGACCTCCCCTCATCTTATTGTCTTTAAGACAATAAGTCATTCTCACATATACATAAACATATTTATACAGACACAGATAATCACATAGCTTAAGAGGTGTTACAAATAATTATATGCCAAATCACAGTCCATTATATTGAAATGTATTTAATTTTTTGCACACCATGCCCTTTGAGGACATGATTCTCTGCTTTATAAGGTGGCTGACAGGCACAAACATACTTCATAAACAAAAACACACTGCATGTACAAAAAGAAATGCCAGTACAAAAAGTTGCAAGTACAATAAACATAATGCAAAAGAAGAAAAGCACTGTAAATACAGATGAGGGCTGGAGAAACGACAAATGCAAGAAAATGCTGCATATTTTCACACACAACAGAAATCCTCTGATCTTTTCAAAGTTTTTACTATGCTTTCTCCAATTATTTAAATCAGCTGATCTTTTTGGAATATTGTACAACATTAAGGACAAATTAAAAAAAGAGAAATTAGGTGAGAACTCCCTGTTGCCTGGAGCACCTTCGTTGTGTGGGTAAAAATGCAATCTTATTTCTTCTTGCAGGTGTTTTTTCTGTTTATGCAGCACTCCTGTATTTGATGCACTTTTCGTTTTTTACAACTCGTTTCTGCATTTGCAGTGCTTTTCTTTTTATGCATTACATGTCGATATTTGCAAACTATCAAAACTTATTTTGGAAACTTAGACTGCAGTGAATTCAACCTTAAGTGTTGCTCCAAGTTGATTATTTTAATTTAGTAACTTTGTGATTTCTCAAATGATTAGCAATAACCTTTTAGTACAATAAAACACTCTTTATTAATCCATTATTTGTTGTGATAACTCAGTGCAAACACAGTTGCATGTTTAATGATAGACTGCTCTAAGAGTTTTTTCTTTGGTTTGTAGATATCAGGCAGGTCTGTGTTAGCTCAGAGCAGTAAGAAAGGGAGGGGAAGTGGAGAGTTGCTTGATGGTGCATGCTTATTAGCCTGAAATATCCATGCAGCAGCTGCACCATTTCCGTGGCAACACCTGTCGCCATGGCGCTGAGCTGTCGACATGCCTCTGTGTTAGTGCCTGCATGTTTAAGGGGCTACACATTTGCAATGTTCCCAACCCTTAGAAACACACACTCACTCTATCAGTTAATGCCCTGCCCTGAATCTAAAACATGTGGCACAAAAATTATGCCAACTCACACACATGAATTCACACACAAACACTCACACCCACCCACACACACTTTTGTTCATCAGCAATCCTTGAGAATGTACTGATGAAACACATAATTTAGTGTCATTATTGCACCTTTTTTATTTTCTGACTTTCTCCCTGAACACTGTTTCTTCTCTCAAGGCTGAAATCTGGAATTTTCTGTAACCATGACAACGACAGTGGTGGAGGTAGTGGATTATATACTCTGCACTGAGCAGGGGGGTAGCTATGTATGCGAGGGCACTGGGATGTGGGGGCTGCTTATGGGGTGCAAAGCTTGTAAAGAAGGATTGGGGTTATGCTTGGATGTTGTTTGTGTGTCCACTTATGTGTGATTGCATGTGTGTGTGTGTATATTGGAGTAGACAGGGTGGGGGTAGAGGATGCCCTTAAACCACTTTGCACCAGATGGAGGCTTCTGATCTCCTTAAAACCATAAACATTTGTCGCTGCTGTTGGGGAAAGGAGGTTTTTCTGATGTTTTTCAGCATGTCACATGACTTTACAGCCACTTGATTTTTCAACACCTATGATGACCTTGTAACTTTTCAATGAAGGAAACAACCCTGTCTGCCCATCAGGCTGAATACCTCCCCTCCCACCTCTCTACCCCTCTGTCTGTCTTTTCTAGCTTCATTGCTGTGTCCCTGTTGCCAGCCCCCCTCCCCCCACACACACCTCCCCTCCATCCCCTGTCTGACTTCCATCCTCCCAGCTGAGAAAACAGGCGCAAAGAACTCTTGGCAAAGGAGATGAGATGAGAGGGAGTGAGAGAAAGAGTAGAGAGGGGTTTTTCAGATAGAGAGAAAGAAGGGTTTGCAGCTTTGAAAGGGCGCATTGTGTTCATCTTCCACATTGCTACAGTCTCTGTGATTTAGCCGAGCCAGCAGCCAGCACATTACTGCGACTCTTTAAATCAGGATAGTGTTAGCCATAGCAACATTCAGGCTCCAATGCTTCACTGTTCCTTGTTTGTGGTCTCCTCTTCTTCTTTCAGCTGCAATCCTAGGTGACATAATAAAAAGTTCAGGCTATTTAGAAATTGCCAAAGAAGTTTGATAAACATCATGTATTTAGTAAATCTTAAATATAAATTATATACAACTTGTTGATAGAATGTGTGTTACCCAGTCGGTGGGTCTTATTTGATATTTAATGTTGTGCAGGACTATAAGAGTATTTTTAGAAATGATTAAGTGCGCTAAAAGAAGCAGAGCTTTTGTCATTCATGTCTCATTATTAATTTACAAGAATCATCCATCCAAAACATAGCAGAGTTTCTTTGATTTTGCCATGCATGAGCACAAATCACAGCTTTTTCCCTAATTTCTAACCTTTAGTAAGTGTGTCATTTGAATTTAGTCCCTATTAAAGTTGACCAGTGCTGTATATGTTTCATTCCACAGTGAGCTGCTGAAGTCCAGATTAAGCTGGTTCTTTGTCCCAGCTGTGTTAAGAGTATGTATTTCCACAGAGCAAAGCTCTGTCCTCCAACATGTGGTGACCCAGAGACAGCTGCAGGATGGATGGGGAGTGGGGGAGAGGGACGGGAAGGAACAAGAGAGGAAGCCAGTGGACAAGGGAGAGGGAGGTGGTGGGGTTGGGGCAAAGACTTTTTCTACTTCACAACTGCTGAAAGCTTAAAAAACACTCAGTGAAATACCCGCGGAAATGTACTTCCTGTCCCGCCACAAGCCCCCGTAAAACGTCACATCCTGCTCTACTGTTGATCAGATTTCTCTTGGTCTGTAATGAGGCCCCTTCTGCCACTTGGACAGATGAGAGAAAGCTCTTGCTGTTGCTCATGGCAATAAGGACTAAAGGAAATTAGAAAAAATGTCTTTAGCTACAAGATTTTTCAGGAAATTTGCTCCTCAGTGTGAGGTTGTGTCTGACTTCTTGTGACTCCACAAAATAAGTGTGTCTGCGGTGCACCACATGCCTGTTTGCATGTATGCATCACATTCAGGAAATGATGGTGTCTGCTACTCTGTTTAGTGTCCGTGCAGTCTGACTAATGTTGTTACGGCACACAGGAAGCTTCCAGTCTGCTACTGTCCTTTGTCCAACCCTTCTATACATCACTAGTTTGAGTTTTTTCTTTTTTGTGAGTATAATCAGCAGGAATGTGGTTAATTGAGCACATTCGAGATAGGGTGGTGGGGCATAAAAGGGGCCATACAATAAAAAATTTCCCCATTCTGTTGAGTCTCCTCTGTAGGACATGGATGACACAAAGGGACACACTGTAACTGAGTCACAGGATGACAAAGATCAGCTGATAAAATCTCCATAGTAGAGGCAATACATTTTCATATGAGTAACTTTGCAGCTTCCTTTTATTGTTTCAGAATTAAATCAGCTCTCAGATAAATACTCTTTTTTTCTCTCAACTGTGACAAACCCGCAATGCTTCCTACTGACTCATCCGCTTGTTTCTGTGTGGGATAATCTCCGCTCAGCTTCGCCATGTTTCCTTCATATGTCTGTGTGCGTTGCCAGGTTTGACTAATGGCTGAATATGTTTGCCTTCCTGCAGGTCACTAAGCGCTGCCAGGAGCTGAGCAGCATCCAGTAATGGCCACTTCATAGACCCATAATAAAGATGTGTAGAAGAGAGAAAAAGCCTCTCCGGGCTGACAGTTGTCATGGCAACTATCGAACACACAGAGAGAAGGTTGAGAGGAGTCAGCCATTTTGGGTCCGTGAGTTTATAGTGATTGATGTTGGAAAGCTGCTGTGTAAGGAACTGGGTCAAAGAAAGAACTGTTTAGCTGAAGAGAGAAAAAACATGTGATACTTTTGTTCTACATTGTTAATTAGACAATAAATGTCTCGTTCTCTAAATGTTGGACTGCACAAATAAACGTTGATTGATGGTTGTCAGGCCATTTTGTTGATTAAAAACAACCCATATATTGTCTCCTTTCCTCCAGCCTCACTGGCCCTTCTTCAATCCCCTAGCAGAGAGCAAAAGCTCCTTTTATTTTGCTCCATGACGTTCAATGGGCTATTTATAGGGACATATGTTATTGTGTATAAAAGGCACAGAAAGCATGAACAAACTCCCATTATCCTTATAGTAGCTGTGGCCTCAAGGTTTGTCAAAGTAAAGATAAAAAGCATGTAGCTCTGGAGACAGTGAGCTTCGATGATGTACTTGATGATATTAGTACTTTATTTTCAACTACATTTTAATAAAGAAAAATGTTGAGACCAAATTATGATGCTAAAACAAATGGCACATCAGGGCTTTTCTGTAATATCCTTTTTCTTCTTTTGGCCCAAATTATATATCATGGACATCATACAGCCAGTAATTAATACGCTCTGGACAGAAATAGTGCAGAATAGAGAAGAACCAAAACAATAACTCATGATTCCCACTTAAAATGTAATGCTGAAGCTGCAGTGAAAGTCTGCTCAGTGCATGTCAAGTTTCTACTGAATCATGTTCAGTTTCACATTATTAATCCCTTTTAGACACATAGACAAAGACATGAAATGGACAAATGATTAATAAAAGCTCTCTGGGATGCATTCAGACAGCTGCAGTCACTGTTGTTTCTTAATGCAGAGCACGCTGCATCTTACAGCAATTACTTCTCAAGTGAGTCATATTATTAAACACTCACGCTGCAGTTAGCATTAAAAACACAGCACATGCAAGTATTTTTAATGATTTCTTTTTATTTGAAATGTCAGTGTTCAAGAGAAAATAAAACAGCAATATAAATATTAGCATAAAAATAAGAGAGTAACACAGGGGGTGTAGTGTGGTGGAGGGGAGAGGGAGGCTAAGCATTTGATAAGAAAGATAATACAGCAGAGTAGTATTAATTCAGCAGCGGACGGACTTACACATATATAATATTTATAATCATTTGTTCTTATGGACAGAGAAAGAGAATGACAGGCATTTTTTCACAAATGCACAAGATAAAATCACCGCAAAAGAACATTAAGAGGTTACAGAAGGATAGAAACAGTTCCATTTTTTTGTCTTCTTTCTTTATAAGGTGATAAAAGATAGTAGAGAGAAAATAAACACAAAAATATGAGCAACACATACCACAAGTTAACTAGTCTACGTGTGTCACTTTTGTTTACTTATCTAAAGTTATCTTTAATTCATTTATTTACATTGAAGAGTTAGTTGGCTTCCATGGTGCTTAGTAACTACATTGCAACACAAAACTGTTGAAGAACATGTCAATTTTTTTTATTCATAGCTATCTTTTTTTTTCTCCCAAACTTTTTTTTCTCCAAATCGGAAAGCAAAATGCAACACATTCCAGTAGCAAGCCACGCCTTGTTGAGAGGGACTTTCATTTTCAAAGTGGCGAATATGGTCCCTGATATACAAACACCTGGCTCATACCATCGACAGGACTCGTGTTTATTTACAGTGGAGAAGAGCCTCACTGGGAAGTGGATGCAGAGGTGTGAGGCAGAGGATGAGATTTCCCATTGATTTCAATGGGGGTGGGGCATTTTAAAGAACTTGCTGCAGCTTCTCAACACCAACAGAGACACATGTTGACGTCTGTTGACCTCTACCTGGGTCAGTGCATTATAGAAGGTTTGAAGAGTGGGCAGGTCAACTGTGGTTCTTCTGTACATTCAGTGAGTAAAGCCTAGGTTGTTTCCCACCCCCTTGGTAGATACAATGGTGCCACCTCAGTTCATTCACCTCGCATCGCACCCCCTTCCACTCCCTTGAACCCAGCCTGCAAGCTGCTTTTTTTCATGCAGTTTTATCTGGCCAGGAGTCTGACAGACAGATGGACAGCAACGTAAAGACTTCATATCCTAAAGAAACAACTCCAATATGCTATTGAATCATTATCCTCCACCCAAAACACCACAAAAAAAACAAAAAACGTTATAGTGTCACATCAACAAGCTACTTCAGCGCCTCAGGACAAAGAAGGGAAAAGCTTCATCGAGGCCCTAAAGGCTTACAAAGAGTCTAGAAACTCCCAAGCACTTAAGTTTACCACAACTACATGTTTCTCTACAGACTGAAGTGATTACAACCCCCATCATTTTATCTTCAGAATACAAACAGTGCATTTCTCTTAGTTTGGCTCTTGTTGCGGGACAGTGGATGAGGGAAGGACACGAGCTGGATATGAGGATGGGAGTGCAGGGGGTGCAATCTGGCCGGACATGTCTGTGCCCATATGGATGTGTTCTTTAAGAAGCCCGTCCCTGCTGCCAAACCACCTGCATGGACAGTGCAGCTCGTGAACACATTGCCTTGCCACCTGCACCCTCTGCTAGCCCATCCTCTGGGTGCATGCTCAGGGGATTAAAAAAAACCAGGGGAATAAATTCTCATTGATTTTTTTAAAACTATGATTACAAAAGTATTTATCATTTTGTGTCAAGTCAATGCTACATTTGCATTCTGTTGACCTGCGATTGGAGGGAGGAAAGTGGATTAAAAACATCCTCCTCTTTGCTTTTGCAATGCATAGTTTGCAACTCTATACTAGTATATGTGGTTTGAACCTTAATGAGCATGCAGAAGAGTTTGTAATACCTTTCAAACAGCTTTGTGTTTTGTGACCCCACAAGGCTGTGCCTATAGAGTAATCTAATGGATGGCTAGCATACTTTACAATAGCGGACTTCCCATCTCTTGGAAAGTGCACAATAAATCCAACAAGACATTAACATTTCATCTCTGAATACATCACTGTGTATAGCCTTGTCATCCCTGCAAGGTTCCTTATTCTGAATCTCTTTGTCCAAGTTCATTTGATTTTTTTAAGGAAAGGGAAAAAAGACATCAACCCCCCATTCCCTGCAAAACATATCTACCCACAAAGGATACATGAACAATATTAAGCGTTTTATCACACCACAAGTTGGTAACAGTAACATCCTTCACCACATTCAGATTCTTTGAAAACCTCTTAAAAACCATCAACAATGTCCATGTAAACAAAAGTGACATGCTATCAATGTTTGGCCGTCATGTGTGACAGCAGAGCAGACAGATACCTAATGGTGGGGTATGGGGGGTTGAACTTTTCATCACATCAGGCCGACTTTATCATTCCTTCACCTTCTTCCATCCAGATCTATTTCTTTTCCTTCTTGGTGGACTTCTTCTTGGAGGCTGGGGTTTGGGCAGCTTTCGGGGGCTCGGGCTGAGCTGAGGCCTGGGGTGGGGGCAACGCCTGCTGGGCGGCCTGCTGGGCTGTGGCCTGCTGCTGCTGGGGGTTGGAGGTGAGGGTGGCCGTGCTGCCGGGGATGTAGACGTTCTGGCGGTAGTCGGGCACGTGCTGCAGGGTGAACTGCGGGCTGTAGCGGGTGCTCAGACCCATGGTGCCAGGCCCAAGGGTAGCTGTAGCCTCACTCACTTCTGGGGAGAAGAGAGATAGAGTGGGGGAATGAGGGGTGAGGAAGGAGAGGAAGGGAGGGAAGAAGGAGTTGGGGTGAAATGTGTTAGGCAAGTGCTGGAAAGTTTTAGTGACAATGTTACACAGAAGCAGTGAAACAGGACAAAAAAGGACATTCATCCTTTTTTGAAGGATTTTTCCTAAGAGAAACATTCAGCGGGATTACGAAACTAAAAGAAAGCAAAGTGATGAAGTGAGCTGAGCTTAAAAACTGAAACTGATAAAAAAAAAACATACAAAAAAAAAAACAGAAGTGCCAGAATAGATTAAACTACATCTATGTGCATGGGGTGTTTTTTTTAATCTTTTTTTTTTACCAGGCAAAAACTATTTTCAAAATATGCTCAAATGTAATTCTGGATCTCCATCGAGCACACACTGCGCCTGCGTGTTCATGACATCGCTGCTCAACTCATAATTCTCCCACAGCCCCTGCATTGCAGAGCCAGAGACAGAAATGCTCCCTCCCCCCTTCCTGCAATTTCTGTCAGCCTACATAAACACACACATCCACATAAAAAAGCCTTGTAAACTGGGCTGGCTTAAAACAAAGCAAAACAGATACTAAGTGCTTCATTTTTTTTCTAGTTGATGCATTCTCTCTATCTTTAATGATGAGTACTGAATAGAGATGACCTTGAGTATTTGTTTTAGTTGATGTTCTTTCCTCCCTGTCAGTTCTAACTGTTTATTTGGTCCAACCTTGCACTGAGATACAGGCTACCATCATGCCCTGAATACAGTCTGATTTCTCCTTCCAGTGGAAAAATGCCATGTAACATCCAGAGTGTTGTCCAAGGGGGATCTATGATGTATTAAAATAACCATGGAAACAATTATTTGAGTTTTCTTGACAATTAACCTCATTCATCCCTCCACATTTTCTGTTTGATCGTCATCTGCCTGCTGTTAGCCAACATTAGGGGTATTTTTCCATTTGATCACAAGGCCTTGCACATTTACAACCTGATTGTGACTCACTGTGTGTGCATGTCCCTCATTTGCTTGCCAGATTCTTTAGTGAAGCATCAATGCATGTTGTGGAACACGATATTCAAAGGTGTTCCTGCCACTCTGATTATGATAAAACACGGAGCGAATGACATTAGTGTGTACAGTAGAAACACAAATCTATTGTGTTTTTTAATGCAACAAATCAACTTGTGTCCACTGTCTGAACTGCTGGTACTTATGAGGTCACATCCACTGCATAAAAATGTCAGAGTGGAGCTTTATCAATGAGCAAGCCTGGCTAGTTGCCCTTCAACAAACGGGAAACTACATAACCACCTCCTCCCACACAACCATGTGAACAGAGACAGACATAAACCTTTTAGAAAAAGAGAGGATGAACTAATGGAAGGAGTCAAATGATGATAAGGTGTAAGACTCACCGTTAGCTGCGGCCATGAGAGCCTGGAGCTGTTCAGCTTCAGTAGGGGGCTGGGGCCAGGGGCCAGTTCCCATAGCAACCTCAGGTCCTCCAGCAGCCCTATGATGAAAATGAGGAAATAACTTTTAGGTAAGTTGAGGGTCCATCCTCTACATTGTGTGTGTGGGGGTGTGTGTGTGAGTGTGTGTACTTTTTTAGCTCACTGGATTGACAGTTGGTGGTTTTATGATGTAAAAAGCAAAGCAGTTGATGGTGGACTCAGAAAGAATAACAAGGAGAATGTACAATTTACAAAACAAGACGCAGCTCAAACAAATGCACGCTGGCATTAAAGCATGAACAAATGCATCTATATGCAACAGCAAGTGTGTTGGTTTATTCATTGTAAAATCTTCACACACTTGTCAGTATGAGTGTGAACACTGCATCTTCTAGTAATTCAGATAAAATATTTAATGATTCCACCTTTAGAGGAAATAGCTGTCGGCGCAGTCACAAAGGCAGCACTCAGCACGTGCTGAACATTTCCATATGGGCAAACTTCACCTTCAAAGCCTTCTGTATTTACACTCTGCAATTTGCATGTAGGCTTAACAAAGGAGAAACCAGATTCAATCTAGACTATTCACCAACTTACGCCCACACGTACGCTACACCAACATGAGCTCTACAACTAACAACTGGGTCACAATACTTTAATCCTACCTCTCCCGCTGTTGCCAACGTGCGAATAAATGTCCATCTCTGGACTTTTACCTAGTTGTGGCTTATGTTTTCTATGTAAAACCAGTACCTAATGTACTGTATCTAATGCTTACAGAAGAAAAAAAACATTTAAAACTTTATTTGTAGCAGCAAATCCAACTATACCCTCAAACCACCAGTTAAAAAAACAAATGTTTTCAGGCGCAACACATTCCCTGAACATGGACTTAATTTGTAGAAACATGAAGAAAAATAAAGGTGATAAAATCTCTGAGAAGAACTGTTGCTGTTTAAACAGCATAGCAGTAAGCTGGCAATGAAAACGTATGATGGTTTTACTTCTGGCAGAATTTGCAAATATCTTCAGTTCCTAAAACCTTTGCCCAGTAGATTCTGAGTTAAATACATGGGATGTAAACAGGAACTGTCTCTTCTGCTCTAAACCAACTAAAAGAGCCACAAACAAATTGGTCTGTTCTGGGGAGTAAAGAGAAAGTAAAGGACACAACGAGTGAAAAAGGAATTCTAGGACAAAAACGAGGCCCTGTTGAGGCGCAGGTTGCCAGATTGTACTGCCAAAACTCTGAAGTGGTCTCTGCTGAGTGCCAGGGAAAAACTGAGACAGAGAGAGAGACATGTAGATAGTTTGCCAGGCAGCCAATGAGAAACGGAGTGAAGAAAAACATAGTCAGGGCAGCCATTTTGTGCCTCTTCATTCAAATTAAGATAAGAACCCTTCATTTAGGTTAAATTGGCGTTTCTTTGTGCTTATCATTTCCTGTGGTTTTGTAGAATGTTTCCTCTGGTCAAGATTATGGTTTCCTGTGAGCAGGATCGCACCCTGCTGATCACAGGGATATCCTTGGTTGTCCAGGCAGAAATATTTTTCTTTTCTTTCCTGGAAACTTGCAAAATACATTTTATCTATAAGGATGGCTTCTCATGCTGATATTTTCAGAGAAACTTCATGACATTAACGTCAAATGTAATTTAGGCCCATTCCTTTAGTTACATGATGTACATTCCAGTATCTTTCCCATCTACAAGTTGACCTCAACAGTTTTATTTTAATGAGGAACTTTTGGGCATTCTTCAGAAATCCATCCATGACTAGACATGTCCAATATCATTGGTCGGTATCAGCATTAAAATGTGATATTGGAAAATATTGGTATCAGTTTTGACTTTTTCATAACACTAATGTTTTATATATCAAACTCTTCAGTAAAGTTTCCAATATGACAGTTTATAAGATATGTCATGCATAATTTTCCAGATACTCTTGTTTGTTTGACAAAACTCCCAATAAAGCACGAGTCTGTGACATCATCAACCTGTGTCATCACTTGCGGTATAAGGGTCTTAAAAATGGACTTGTCCACATGTTTGAGATTATTTCAAAGTGTCTGCAGACATCAAATTTGATGCAAAGCTGAGTTTATGTTTCAGTTACTTGAAATTGTTTTTCTTTTTTTTCCTGGGGGTGGGGGGTATCAAAATATACGAGTGTAGCTTGATATTTGTATCAGAATTTAGACTTGGATGTTGGCATAAAAAACTATATCGAACATCCCTATGCATGATGGATGTTTTCATTGTTGCCCGATTCATAAATCATATGAAAAAGCCACACGTGGTGATGTTGAGTTACAACCATCACAGACACACATCAAAGGCAACACTGCATAGCGAGTCTTGTGGGAGAAGATTGAGGCACTTTCAGAGTATAATGGCTATATGTATAGCACACATATACAAGGCAGAGCATATCTACAAAACACTGCACACAAACGCATCACAGTCCTCTCTTTGCCACAGCAGGCATTGTGGCCTAAACACAAAGATCCACAACGAACCCCATCAAACTTTTAGGGAGACTACAGAAGCTATGGGTTAGGTATATCTACACACAGCACAGCACTCAACTGCAGTGAACTAGCTAAAGAAATTCAGTCACTCTCTGCCCTTATCAGTGGATAAATTCCTCTTTCCATTAAGGAAATGATTTACAAAACTAGACCCTGATCAGCTGCTAAGGACAGAAAGTGACCAAACAATGTCTAAGTCTAAATTGGTACCTTGTCCCACTCTTCGGCGTCCATCGTATGTGTGTACCGTATGGCATGTGGGGACTAAAAACACAACAGGTTATACAGCCTGAAAGAAGCATTGTATATCTGATTGACTGACTGGGGCGTGTTTAAAGACAAAGAACTGAGATATTGTCAGTGTCAGTGTTGATTCTATCATACTGTATCTATCAAAGCTTTTTCTTTCCCTTTTCATGGCCTTTTAAGATGGATGATGTCCAACATATCCTATAATTCAACAGTTCAAATAAAACTGATGGTTTGTTTTGTGTGTCCAACACTTTCCTAACAACACAGCTCTTTGCACCAGCTGCTTGTTTTCAGGGAGAGCTTTCGACACACAGAATGTGATATGCAATCAATGTTTGGAAAACTCCTACTGCACATAATCCATTTTAGCCAACACAACATGTGCAAAAAGCAGAAAGTATTCTTCCCAAACCACACAACTGAAGCAGAAAAAAGAAACATCTCATCTGCTGACATGTATGTCTTCAATCTAATTTCAAGGAAAATGAAGTGAGAACAAGAGGGATAAACACATTCTACCATCCTCCCCCTTCTGCTGTGGTGACTGTCCCTCATCAGCAGTACTGAGTGATGGTGCACAGGCTCAGGGAGCACAGAGAGGGGAGGAAGAGTAGAGGAGGGGGAGGGGAGTCGAAGCTGCGGCAGCCATTTTAAAAAGCAGCCTGGTAACAGGCGGAGATGCTCATTCAGAAATCTAATGCACTGAGATGCATTGTTCAAGAAAAGGTGACCACCATCAAACAGGGGAGTGTAATTGAAAGTCAGATTATGACTTGGAGCTCATTTGTACAATACAATCAGCACCAAGCAGGTAGCTGGTTGTTATGGTTACAGCAGTCACTATTTTTTCTCGTTTCTTCCCTCTTTGTCTTTGCAAATGCCAACAACATGGTACTGATTTCATAGGGTATTTCTTCAGTGTGTGCAAGTGTGTCTCTGTTGACTCACCCACTAGGTCCAGGTCTCTGTCCTTGTGTAAAGCGCCAGTCATTGTTGGGAGGTTTTTGCTGTGAACAAAACCAAAGATACAACATGAAATGAATATTTCACTGCAGTAACAGCAAGTTGCTTTGTGATAGTCATTTGTAACCAAGAAAACTGCTTATGTTGTGTGTCTGTTTTGTATGTTGTGGTCCACAAAATGCTGCACACTCATACACACTCACACAAACTGGGGCAAAGAATATAAACGTTTCATCCCAGGTGGATGACAATACACACAAAGAACCATTTAAAAAGCAGATCATAAGTTAAAAATATAAAATTAAGACAAAAATATAGCACTGTTTAAAGGACTGAGTATGTTTTCTTGATCTTTTTTAAAAAAACTGTTGTAATTTATGCAAATGGAGAATACAATAGTCATTATAAAATAGACAAATTTGTAATTCTGAAACCAAAATTTCACAAAGAAAAAGCTGCACAGATCACTAAATAGTGATAAAACATCTCTCTTCTCTCTCTCTGTTCCTACTACTCTCCATTAATCTCTTCAAGCTCACTGCACTTCTGTCCATCTCTACCTCTCTAGCCATGTCACCATGTCTTTTCCATCTCTCCAGCACTTCCTTTCTCTCTCAGGCTCTCTTGTTGTGCAGTGATGCAGTGAATAGAACTCTGGCTTGGCTCCAGATTCTGCTGCCTAATCGACACAAGAGCTCCCTGGAGTGATGGACCAGCAGCATGATGTGCTGCATTATTAAAAGAGCTGTCCTACCCGAGGGAATGGAGAGAAATAAGAGAACAGGCAAGAAAACTGATGGAGAGAATCCACCAAAATGTTCTGCACAAAAGGACCAGATATTATGTTGATTACTGTGATTGGATGTATTTTTTAACAATACAGTAAATGGGACTGAATGTAGCACTGAAGAGAAAGACAACTCACTTTGAATTGTGAAATTAAAGATGTAAAATTCAGGAACAATGATGAAATGGTGGAACTGTATACAATGGTTATTCAATAAAACAATGACAGAACAGCCTTGCAGTAAGATTAGATTTGAGAGGATTCAGTTTACAGTGATGATCACTTAGCTTCCAGATAAAGTCAGGATGGCTGTGTGTGTCCTCATAACAAACTGCAAGGCCAGAACTGATAAGTTATGATAACATAAAACACCTATCAATGAGAATCTCAGTTCCAAAGTTTGGTTAACATTTCAAATGGATAGAGAAATGTGCACGCAAATGTATCTGAGATGTATTTAAAGAAAAAGATTAGCACACATCAGTGTGGAGGTGATCCACAGACAGAAGCCCACCAGCTAGACATCATTCCAGCTGACATCCAATACTCGTATCAATGCCGTTTTAATTTGTTCAACTAAAAATTAACATTGTGGATCTTTCCAAAAATCAACCAAACAGGAATTCCTGAGCAGCTCTGAGAGCCTAAAAGAATTCAAATCTAATTGTCTTCATGTGTAGTCATCATTTCATTTAAAAATGCACAATATGTTATGTTTTCAAACCCTATGTTATATGTGATTGGATTGGTAAGGGTCAGAATAGTTGGGCAGATGCTGTCAAAGCTAACTGAGAAGGTAGGATTCTAAACCTAATCCAAATTCTTATCCAACAGAAAAACTGTCACACTAACCTGGAAGCTTACAAAGCCATAAGTCTGCTTCCACAACATCCTTCAGACAAATCAAAGACCCTGAGGCCTCTTTAGGTGAATTACAATCTGACTTACATGCTCCATAATATGACAGTTTATGGACTACTCTGAAATGACCTGGATTTATCAGGGGAATAATCTGGACTGATCTGCACACGGGAACATCTGGTTTACTTTTATTACGTCTCATTATCATAAAAACAAGCCAACCATTCTTTCTCTCTGAGACAAGTGTTAAAAATTGCCACACATATATAAACTTCTAACTTTACATAGCTGTGTGTTGGGGGTTACTGATGAGAGGGATTCTGACCATTTTGCATGGGTTGAAATCAAATTCATGATCATGAGAATATTCAGATGTAGATGCAAATGATTCCTTGAAAAGATGGTTGATGTGAGGGTTAATACATTTATGTAAACATTTCCCATTTCTGTATTCAACCATGAATATTTAGTGTGGAGCAACACACTACAGATGAATAGTTGACACAAAAAGGGGCAGTGAAAAAGGAACTTAAGCTTCAGAGACCTGATAAAATTTTCCCTCTACTGTAGGGCTCATCAATCTCATGTGTTCAAGCACATAAACACTCATAGTCATGGCTGCTCTGTAAAATCTTTGTGGCCTATATTGTCTGTTAGTGCGGCACATGTATAAAGCTGCCCTTCCTTTCCAGCTATTTTTTCTTCTCTTTCTTTTCCCCTGCTTTCCTCTTTGGACATGTGTCACTGAAAAGAGAGGCAGATGGCTCCCTGCTGGCTTCACGGACCACCCCGTATAGACAGAAAAAAATAAGAAATGAATGTGAAAGAGAATGAAATACAAATATCACTAAAATGAAACTACAGTAGCGGTTACAGCCCTTATTCTTCATCACAACAGGACAAATCACAAGAATAATTGAATTAGGGATGACAAAAAACATACTTTTGTTCCTGCAATTGAATTCTACAAAAGGGAATCATCTTGATGACACAGCTAACAGCCATTTCATACCACTGCCACGACTTTCTATTCAAACCTACTAAATGGGTCACCTGTGTTTTGTGCATGTGATCATTATCTGGTCCTCTATTATTGAATTTTCTCTGTTAAATCACAAAAACTGGGATTTATGAACAACAGTTATAGCTACATTAATGTGATGCAGCAATGACAGCCTCATATCTGAGTCCTGGAAACAATCAACAAAGTTCAGAGGACAACAGGAAGTCAGGGGTCAGGCCAATGACCCTACAAATTCCTGTTTTTCAGCTACTGCTTTATTCTTTGGCCCTATTTTCCTCTCCTTCACCCCCCTCATTTCTCCTTCTGTCATCCTGTTCCTCTCTATCTCCCGGCTTTTCCACTCAGCCAACGCTGCAGGATCCATTTTCATCTGGATGTCTCCACCTCTCCATCTGCTCCATGTGCTAATGTTTCCGCCTTTCCATTACCTCTTCCATTTCAACTGTCTTCTATTAAAATATTTCCTTTTCATTTCTCAGTGTTTGTACCTTTCTAGCTTAGGAAGAAAGCATGCTCTGTCATCAGTGATAGTAACCACATTTCCTCCCCATGGGTGAGAGTATTAAGCCGTTCATTACTTTAAAACCTATCTAGAAGATTAATAAAGCTCTTACAAGCGTTTCACCACGTGAGGAGAAGAACCTCCAGCTGAATAAAAATAGTTTCTGATAAAACAGTACCCACTGTTGAAAGTCAAACCGAAAAATGTGTCCTTAACTGTTTTATGACCATATTAAAAAACACTTTTAAAATACATATTTATAGATTTTCCAAACGCATTTACATGAAATTTCACTGAAACATCATGTAGGTTCAGGACCACTTCCTGTCCTTTTTAAGCCCTCACCTCATTGGCTGAGTCCATAAGGTGCTTCCTGCTGAGTGTCATGTTGAGTGTGTTGTTGTGACTCATAATGGGTGTCTTCATAAATACAAAATCACTTCTGCTAGATATGGTGGAGTAGCAGGGCCTATAGGTCCGTGTGTGTGGCTCCTGGGAACCTCCCACAACTTCCATATATCGTATAGGTCCATCAGTGTTGAGCTGAAGGTGAAGGTCTTTACTGGGTCTCTGATGGTAGCGGCTGGACCTGTGGCGACCAAAACAGCAGCACTCAGAGCCCCCCAGGCCTGGGCCACGATGCCTTAGGCAGCGCACCATCAGAACAAAGAATGTGATGAAGGACCCAGCTGACACAAAGGCTAAAGAAATGATAAGATAGAAAGTGATATCCGACATTCCGGTGTGATGGTAGAAGTGGTTGTGGCGACGATTTACTGGAGTTTCATTGACTGTGGCCTTCTCATCCACAGTTACTGTAATATTCACAGAAGTGGACTTTGGTGGGTCCCCATTATCCTGGATGATTATTGTTATGTCATAAGTTGAGCCAGTTTCCTCCTCGGCCCACTTACGAGCTGTGCGGAGCTCCCCAGTGTGTGCCCCTACCTGGAACATGCCAGCATTTGGTCCAGGTGTGATTGAGTAAAACAACCATGCGTTGTGCCCACTGTCTGCATCCACCCCAACCAGTTTATTTATGAGGTACCCTGGGCCGGCAGATGGGGGCACAGTTAGCTGCAATTGTTTGTCTTTAGGGTAGGAGGGGTGTATAATCACTGGTGCATTGTCATTGACATCCATCACAAACACATGTACGGTGACGTTTGTTGTCCGTGGAGGGACTCCAGCATCCTGAGCTTGTACTTCAATACGAAAAGCATTAAGCTGCTCATGATCTAGTGATCGCATGCTGTAGATGTGACCACTTTCTGGGTTAATGTATACATAGGATGATATAGGTGAGCCCTGAACCATGGTGGGAAGGATGGAATAGGAGACAGAAGCATTTTCACCAAGGTCTGGGTCGGTAGCAGAAACAGCAGCAATGGGGGAGCTGGGGGCATTGTTCTCTGGGATGTCCACAGAGTATGAAGACTGAGAAAAGGTGGGGGCATTGTCATTTACATCTGAAAGTTTCACCACAAAAGTGGTCTGGGATGAAAGGGGAGGGGAACCAGCATCAGTGGCCTTGATGACCACTGTGTACTCTGGGACAGTCTCGCGGTCCAGCTTACCAGCAGTGGTGAGACTGTAATGCGTGCCAAAAGCTGAATTAAGTTTGAAAGGCAAACCTGGTGGGATAGTTACTTTGACATCCCCATTCACACCTGAATCTAAGTCACGTGCACTTATAAGCGCTACTACTGTCTCTAGTGGCGAGTCTTCTCTGATGGAGCCGGTAAGTGACGTAAGCGTAACCTCCGGTGCATTGTCATTCACATCGATGATGTCCACAATGACGTTACAGGAACCCTCCATAGCGGGAGAGCCGCCATCCCTGGCCTGCACTGTGATGTGATATGCAGTAGCCTTCTCATAATCCACATCACCCTTCACATGGATCTGTCCAGATTTAGAATCCACACTAAAAAGCTGGAGAACTCGTTCCGGTGTGTATTTACTAAACATGAATGATATTTCACCGTTGTTACCCGAATCAGCATCCGTTGCGTTTAATTTCGTTACTAAAGTGCTCCGTGCAACATTTTCTAATAGGGTAACTTTCTTTACCGGCTCGTCAAAGACCGGTGCATTGTCATTTACATCCAGAATTTTAATGAGCAGAAGAGTTGAGCCAGATTTCTCAGGCTGACCTCCATCCACAGCAGTGAGCAACAGGCGAAACGAGGCCTGCGTCTCCCTGTCCAAAGGTTTATCCACTACTAGCTCTGGAAACTTGCTTCCATCACCTTTAGTTTGCACATTCAAAATAAAAAAGTCATTTGTCGCCACATGGTAAGTGCGTAAAGAGTTGGCACCCACGTCTGGATCGTGCGCACTCTCCAGACGGAACCGCGTGCCTGGCGCAGCAGCCTCTGATACTTCCAAAGAAATGTTTCTGGTTGAAAACTGTGGCGCGTTGTCATTTACATCCAGAATGTCCACCACGATGCGTTGAATATCTAATGGATCCTCTAAAAGTACTTGGAGATGTAGCGAACACGTTGAACTTAGTTCACACAGTTGCTCTCTGTCAATTTTCTGTTTAATTACCAGATCTCCTGTCGTCTGTTTCACTTCGAAATACTGCACTGATGAGTCCGAAACCACCCGCAACTTTCTCTGGACAATTCGCTGAGCAGTAAGACCCAAATCTTTAGCGATGTTTCCAACGACAGAACCAAGGCTTAGTTCCTCCGATACGGAATAGCTAAGCTGAGCGGACGCCGAAACGACGCAGGATAGATAGAAGTAAATCCTCCACAGCCTCCCTCCTCCAGAGCGCTTCCTCTGCCTGGAGTCCATTGTGCTGCGCTCCGATCGGGAAACTTTTTAACTTTGTAACATATCCATATTGGTGAAACACGAGGCTATGCTACACGATGGGAACATTTCCACTCTAAAAGTAGGGTGATGACAAGTTTTGATTTGATCATGACGACCAACTTTACAGAAAAAAACAAGAAACGAAAATCAAAGTATTTTCTGACTCCACTAAAACTCTCTGCTATGTCCTCTGTCTCACTCTCTTCATGGGCGGGGAGAAAGCAGAGAGGCCCCCCCTCTCATTGGGAGAATGGGCTGGACCAGGGTAGCTACACTTTCTCTCTCTCTCTCTCGCTCTCTCTCTCTCTCTCTCTCTCTCTCTCTCTCTCTCTCTCTCTCTCTCTCTCTCACACGCACACACTTACTCACACACTCTAAACTTTTCAGTGAGTCCTCTTCCTCAGACCAGTTTTAACCAACAAAAATCAAGTTTAAAAGTAAATCAAGTTTAAAAGTTGCCCCTGATATACAAGACAAATAATTAGACATTTTGATAAGGAGACCGAAGAAAGGAAGACATAAGTTTGACATTGTTTTTAGTGAGTGCTTTCTTTAAACGCTATTTGTGAGTAAACTAGTAGGAGTCTGTCAAACTGAAGCAAAAGAGATGGACTGTTTGTTTTATCCGCATGGGGGCGTAATTTCCAAGTTGCTTTTCCTTCAAACTCATTTTAACAAAAAGTTAATCGAGACAGGGATCAGAGCCTTCTGTAGAATTCAATAGTAAAGATAATTAGAGCTGGGATAAAAACAAATAACTGGACAAGGAAATAATGCAAACATTTCCGAACCCCAACTAAAAATATACATTTAATGTAATATTTTCATTGTACTGCATTTGTTGATAATTTGTTCAAAAGCATAAAGGCAAAATGATGAATTAATATGGTATTATTTTATAGGCTTTCATGATATAAAATAATATAGCATATGCTAAAATAATTCCAAAAAAATTAAGCGTGGTAGTTAATGAAAACCTGAAAAATAGCAACACTGTAAAAAAAAACACCAAAAAATGTATTGTCAACATTGATGTTGAATTGACTAATAATGTTAAATGTAGACCTCTGCACAAAAATGGCAATAGCTGAAAAATTTGTTTTAGTTTAAAGTCCACTTTGAAACTCAACTTCAGATGCGCCATTAGACTTTTCTGCTCACCTGTTGGCTCTCAAAGGTCCAGGTACTGTCGGGTAAAGACGCATCCAGAACACTGATCACCTCTTTAAAA
>JBAMHV010000007.1:18592165-18613638 GCA_037177535.1 Pseudomugil gertrudae
CAACAGAATCTGGACGTTATGTGACCTTTCACACTTGCAGAAATAACATGTATTTACAACACATTTTAATAGATGAACAATTCAGTGCAATAACCCTCTAACATCCTTTAACGAGGTGCAGTGTAAAAATAAAGAATGCAAAACCTAGGATTGAAAGAAGCGCTGAAAATCCTTTGTCCATCATCTTGAAAAATATAACATCCACAATTTATCGAACCTATTCCAAGACAAAAGCAGTTGAGGCAGAGGCTATATTCCAGCAGCAAACAAAGCGAAATCAAAGTGGTCCACTGAAAAATAAAAACGTTAACACGGTGGAAATACAGTTGTGGTCAACAGCGGCACCATGAGTCACTTTTTTCTATTTACATAAGCAGCCAAAAATGTACACATATCTTCATATTGCAGTCAGATATTTGCATGTACAATACTCATTCAAATTTCCGGAACAATGTTTCTCCATAATCCAACATCTTTGATGATCAAATTGATACAATATTCAGTGTTTGATTTTAAATATGAAACCATAAAAGTTACATTTATTAAGATAGATCTCCAGCTGTAGTTGTCCATCACTGACCAACATCTGTCATTCCCTTTATATCAAACATGATGAGGTTATTTACTTTGCAATCATTTTAAGAACACAACGTTTCTCTCATATTTGATAGATTGTCATAGAATATCATAATTATATATTACTATTTCAAATATTACAAAAAAAACATAAAATATTACAAAAAAAACATAAAATCCCTTGAAGGTTTTTATTTTATTTTTCTGCATATTTTGGGTCTAGGTTACATTTGACAATAAACTTATATCAAATGTGTAAATTATTACTGTTCACAAAAACAGCTGTTTTCTGGGACAAAGTAGTCGTAGTTAGGAGGAGGAGATATAGAAGCAATAGTATTAGTCACACAAGTGCTAATATTCAACAGACAAATGTGAAAATATTCACAAAGTAAATATTTTTTTTAAGTTGCCCTTGTGGTTTCAGCACCATGGACAGAGAAAACTTAACGTATTCACAATAGAGCAGAAACACATGTGAAAAAAAACTCAATGTACCAAGCTCCTATAGAAACCAAAGTACCTCAAAAAATCGTAAACTGGGAGGAAACAAACACTAAAAAATATGTTTTAAAATTTTAACATGCTTCAGTTATGTTAAATATTTTTCTTTTACTCTAACTTTGATGTAGCTGTGAGGTTCCTGACTTAAACCTCAGTTAGAACCTTTTTGTATTGAACTGGCATGTACATGCATAGGTTCACTGCAGGTTCATCTTCCTTTTAAAGTCAGAAAACTTGCATCTTATACATACAGTAAATCAGTGTTTCTCAACTATTCCTCGGAAGTGAGTGTCAGCGTAAGTAGATTTTATTGGCTCTCTGTGTTGGCCTTGTAACTGATTGTAACTGTCCAGTGTCTACTCTGCTTCCTACCTAATAGCAGTTGGAATAGGCTGCAGAACCCCAGCCACCCTACAACAATAAGTGGGAACAGACATACACATAAACTCAGTACTGAAAGGCACTGAAATAGGAAAACTTAAAGAGTCTAAAACATTTACCTAAATGTTCCATCTCCAAACAAATGGTGTAATTATAAAATATTTGTCTTTTAATATAGTACTCAGCAACATTCACTTATCCTCTGCTTATCAAATGTCAAGATGTAGGGTAGTAATTTAAGCAAAGGAGTCAAGACTTTCTGTATCCCAAGGAATTTCTAGACCAACTCAAATTCCTGGTCCCTCCGGGTTCCGGGTTCCGGGTTCCGTGTTCCGTGTTCCGGGTCTCTTCTCTGGGGCTACTAAAATAATACATGTAACATCCAGAGCCAGTACTGTCAATAAAAGTAAATGAAATATCAACAGCATTACCTGAATGAGAACCCAGAGGTATGATCAAGAGCTGTTGGTAGTGACAAAAAAAAGAGATTGCAAATACAAATGAGTTTCCTTTACAGGGATGTCAGTCTGTCCCTTAGGGACAGGAGGAGAAGCTTGGTCATCTGGCAGGGGCTCAGAGTAGAGCCACTGCTCTTCCACATTGAAAGGAACCAGATGAGGAGGCTCGGGTATCTGGTTTGGATCCACTGGGCAGGTTCCTGCAGGACGACACTCTGGGGAAGACCAAGAACACGCTGAAGGGATTATATCTCTTGGCTGTCCTGGAAATGTGGATTCCCCTGATGAGCTGGCAAATGGGGCTGGGGTGAATCCTGGGTTTCCATGCTTAGGCTGCTGTCCCTGCAAACAAACCCTAGACGCAGCAGAAAATGGATGGATGGATACCTGCAAGGCCCATGCATGTAGATACATTTTTTAAAATTAATTTAGAACTAACAGTCTCACATTTAGGATACACATGTTCATGTAACAACCACTTAAATGAATTAATGCATCCTAACTTCCTCAAAGCAATAGGTACATAAATATGACAACTAAGTGCCTTTTGCTCAAAATGCACACAAACAAATCACATAATGGCAACAATTCAAATAACAAATTATGAATACATTTTTACTTTGAGTAACTTAGTGTTACACATTAACTGTCACATCAGTGGATTATGAGATTTCCATGACACAAAGAAGTAGGGAGAAATTAGCCTGCACACACCGCAAAGTCGAGTTGAGGTTCACTCAGCATCAGCTCAGCGAGAATTTTGATTATTTTATATTTTACAATTCATTTCAATATGGGTGCCAATGCTGAAAGCATTTAGGCAGATATATTAATAACACTTTTTCAGGGATTGGCATCTAACTGTGCCAACATCATTTAATCCACCCCTGACAGTCCATTCTCTCCTAGTATGGAAACCTTGAACACAGATGAGATTAGTCTAGACCGGAACAACCTCCAAGCCTGATTGGACTACATTATTTTTCAGGTTAAGTTGACCTTACAAGGTTTCTTGCTTGCAACCATATTTCTACTACTGAGAGTGTGTGTTTATGTACTGGCTTAAGGTATGACGTGAGTTAAAATATTGACTTGACCACTAGAGGCACTCATGCAAAAAAGATTATGAACACAAGATCTGAGGTAAACACTATGGTGAATAGTTTGAAGAGCACATCTCTGACCTTGTTTGCAAGTACCTGTATCTTTATGTGTTTTCTCCCTATTCCACAATGACAAACACCTGTGTCTTAATAGTTAGCCACCAACTGATAAACTGTTGTTTACAGAAATTTATCAGAACTACAATGTGACGAGCAAATTTGCATTTTGAATATTTCAGAGTTCATATGCTGTGAATTGCTCTTTGACTTCTAATATTGAATGCTTTGGCCTCATCATGCTTCCATTGTTGGTAGCAAAGACATACAGAGATGTAGCGGAACGTTGGCAGGTATGCATGCAGCACAGCTCTTTGCGGTAGTAGGAACCTCCCCATCACTTTTGCTCTTCAGGAACCATATAGCCTATGTCCATCTTTTATATAGTCTATGCTCATAATACATGGGACAGAGACTTGCGCTGAGGTTTTATTTACTTTAGCTGTAAGTAACCTTTCCCGTTTGCTCAAGGTGGATGGAGTCTTTATCCACTGCATCCACTAAATACCTCCCATGGATCACAGTACCCTTAGCATTGGCCTAGTAGCATATGCAGGCTCAGATTGCATGTTGATTATTATCATGTTGTCCAGATTATGCTGGAGTAGTGGCACAGCAAACAAAAATAGGAGGTAACTGGAGTAATTGGGAAAAAAAGTTAATTCTGCACTGTATAGGGAGCTGGACCATATTAAAAACTGCAGTAGATTTTGGAGAATAGCATCTCTCAAAAACACCATGACAAGACAGAAGAAGCTGTAGTTAAAAGCTGATTTCAATAGACAAGCAGCCATTTCGTGTTACTGAACTTGATTTGTCGGTTGTGTTTTTGTGTTCAGATACGTTTTGTGCACTTTTAAAACTAGGGCTTGCTGTGCTATGAATTTTATTAACTCACTGTCCAAGAAGCTTCTGGGCAAGTTCTTTTTTGGTGATTAAAATTATATTCACAGCTATGTGACTAGAAGATGAACTGTGAACAGGTTCATGGGCTCGCACACCTCATGCATACTCTCACAATCAACTTACTGATACCCCTCCTACCTCGGTTGGTCCCCGCTGTTTTCCACTGGCTGTGCATTTTCTTTCAGCTGGATCTGGTATGTGAATGGTAGAAGACTAAAACCTGAGAAGACATCTGCATAACTTTGGAGTATGGAATCGGCAGACTCAGTAACATTACTCAGGATTGTCCTAATGTGGTCAACTCTTTTTATTAGTTGTAAATCTTCACAGGCTATCACCTAGCAGAGATTCAAGTCCTTCAGGAACAACAGAAAAGAGTAGGTGGTGCACTTTTCCTTTTGCTTTCACCTTCAGTCTACATGTCCCTAGACACTATACTTTGTCCATTGTAGTCTTTTAGTAAAAGTGTTCTGGTCTTTATCACTGGTTTTACTTGCATTGTGTTAATGTCAGACATGCTAATCAGGTTAGCTTTTGCACCAGTGTCCAGCTTCATCACAATAAGGGTATCATTGATCTCCAGTGGTGCTATCCACTTATCTTCTTTAACGGTCTTTATCTCTGTTTCTTGTTTGCTTTCATAGTTCACTAAACCCACAAAGAATGTTTCACATAAGTCTGTGTTTTCCACAGTGTTTACAGACTTTTCCTTGCCTTCTTCCTTTCTTTTAGAGAAGCACTGTTTACCAAAATGGTTCTTTCCTTGGCAAAGAGAACATCGCTTACCATAAGCTGGACAGTGCTTAGGCATATGACATGAGCCACAGCGCTTACAGGAGAAGATCTCATTGTTCATCCTCGGGTTAGGTTGGGTCCTTGTGCATCATATGCCTTTGATATGAATGACCGCCATGTTTTCACTCATGCCCGCCGCAGTAGCCGCCATCTCACTGAAAGTTCTTAAATGAGTTTGAGAGAGCTCACTTGCCTGGCATATCTTGACAGCTCCATCAAGTGTGAGTTCCATTTCCCTTAAACAGCCTTTCTCTGACCTTTTTATCCTCCACACCGAAAACAATCTGGTCACAGATCATGGAGTCTTTTAGCGTACCAAAGTTGCATGACTGCACTTTTAGCTTCAAGTCAGTTAGAAAGCTATATCAAAGGGCTCACGCTGGTGCTGCACACGGGAACAAAATACATATCTCTTGTATGTCTCGTTTTTCTTGGGAGAACAGTGGACATCAAATCTCTCAAGCACCTTGTCTAGCTTGTCCTTGTCATCTTCACTATCAAAAACAAAACTTGTACACTTCGATAGCTTGTGGGCCGGCAATAGTAAGAAGCAACGCTACGTTTCCAGGCCCATGGCCGAGATATAAAGGAGAAACTGTTGCTTGAAAGTGTGCCAACTGCAGTCAACATTACCTGTGAGTTTTAAACTCTCCGGAGACTTCAGGGAATCCATAGCAATCCCGTCTCTCTGTGCTGTTGATTTTACTCCTGGTACCATGTTTTGTTTATGTTTTCCTTAACATAACTCTTCAGCCGTTTCTTTTGCAACTAGCTTTATTGTGCCTCTTCGTACATGCAACATATGACTTCCTGTCCTAACAGTAGTCTTTTCTTCTTCTACCCTTTAACTTGCAACACAGTCATAATAAACATTACTGACTCCTTTTGGTCCAAAGCAGAACTACTTGATCATCACAGCCCCCAAACTGGATCCCCTCAACACATTGACTGGGCATTTTACATAGACGTTACAGTAATCTTTCTAATTGTTATTAAGGAGAACCTTGTCACTGCACTGTCCACTTAGACTTAGACTTAGACAACTTTATTCATCCCACAAGGGGCAATTGGTTTGAGCAGCACAGGCAACACAAAACATTCAGTTCGTATAAAATCCTTAAAACAACAAGAGAACAAGAGAGAGGAGCTCAGTGGTCAGTAGAAGGGAATAAATAAATAAATAACAACACCATATCATACAAAGGTGGACACAGATTAGATTAAAAACACACTACAAAGAGTTTAAAAGACAAATGGCTGTTGGAATAAAGGACTTTGCATAACGGTTTGTTTTACAATATGGCAAAACATAACGTCTTCCAGAGGGCAACAAATGAAACTCATTTCATTTCATACAACATGACATTCTTTGCTTTGATATTCTGTTTTGTTTTTGCACTGAAAAAAAAAGGTTGATGCATATTTACATGTCTTTGATTCACTTTTTCTCAAATGGAACATAATCACAAGGCAATAGTTATTTAATATAACTATAGTTTTAATTTATAACAGTTTTATTCATGCAACAACAATAGTTAATTAATTTAACTGTCCTTGAAGAATGTTTTTTTAAATGTTGTGAGATGAAAAAAGGTCTTTTGCAATTCCAACTTGTAAACTATTATTTATAAGACAAGATGCTGTGATATTCTAGCCAGGAGATGGCGCCTTTTGTTCAGCATGCCAGCATTTTCAGCAAGTGTATGAATGAATAGAGGAGATAGTGCGTCATACGTTAAAGTGTCCTTTCATATCATAGGCTACTTCACTGTATGGTTTCCTTCAAGCTCTAAAATTGCAAGTAGATACACATTAATATAAAGCAATGTTCTTGTTAGAATAAACTAAAGGAAAATGTTTATACATCAAGATTTTGCCATAGAAATATTCCCATCCCCTTTGTACTGGTTTATGGTCCAGCAGCAGAAGCACTGCCATCTTTTAATATTAAGCCAATAACTCCAGATGTTAGGTTAAAATTGAACATATATCTGTGATAGAGTAGCATTTATATACCGCTATTTGACATACATTTTTCTGTTGGTGTGAATACTAATTTGGTCTATATTGTATTATTGGTGTGTTGGAGAGGAGATGAAGTGATAATGATTGTGAAAGAAGACAGTCACCTTTCAAATAGAAGAGTGAACCATGTTGTGACCTAAGATACAAGCTAAAGCAACCTCTTACGGTTAGCCAGGTGTCCCTCAAGAACCCACAACCTTAGTTCTGTCAATAATTAATGCCAAGGACACGTCCAGCAGTTTATCTCTGGATAAACACATATCATCCAATTCAGTTGTGTAGTGGCCAGAAGGTCTTACAGTCGGGTTAGGCATCTGTTTGTGGTTTAAGAGAGAGAGAGCAAAGGAGAGGACAGAAAGAAACAACATGCAGTACCAACTTTCAGGGCCGAGCACTCCAATAGAATGGATGCTTAAAACACATGTACACTATCTAAAATAAGCTAATCTTTATTAGGCCTAATCATGAAGGCAGTACTTTCACCCTGTTTGTACAGATCTTGAATGTTCACCTTCACACAAATTATGTCTTTACTGTGAGATGCGAAATGCTGTTTTCATGCCACAGGCCAATATTGCTGTCGGATTAAATCTCACCATTTTCATTCAAGTCACTTCAGTTTGCTTTTGTCAGCAGGGTGGTGATTTTGCTGAGTCACTGCAGTTAGCAATGTTTCCCGCTATCTATAAGGCTTACAGAAACACATTCATCTAGCAATTCCAGTTATTAAGCAAACTATTATTTTATGCTTTTAGACAGCTGCATTTTGGTAAAATTACAGTATTGCTCCATATCAGTTTACTCTCCATAGATACAACTACTCATACTCTGGTGTTGTAGCTTGTGTTGTGATGCTGTGTTTGGTTTGAACCCTCTGTGTGAACTTTCTATTCTCTCTGCCACAGTATATCCATATTTATTAGGCAGGGATCCACTGCAGTGCAGACCAAACACTGCAGGCTACTTCATAAGCGGCGTGAACCAGCTTTTTTGTTAATCTGTTTGTATAACAAATAACCCAAAAGTCAAAGAGACTGGTGCACAAATTGTGAATGCTCATGGGAACGTATAACTACAATTTAGGACGTGGGAGTATTGTGTTATTTGTTAAAGCTTTTTTTTATTAAGGGAAATAATGTTTCGAACAGTGAGATGTCAGAATTGAGTCAGTAATTGCTTGTGTTTCATGGTCAAGTTAGATGCCACAGTAATCCTTGTTGTCAGCATGTGACAAGGACACACCCTTGACATCTTCCTGGGCTCCTCACTGTTTCAAACCCCATGTGTTTGCAAAGTATATAAAGCTGTTGCTATAGAAACTGTTCCCTAAATAGCTGTAACCATGGAAACCCCTTTTCAAAGAGGGAGTAGAAAAAGACTTGGTTCTTTTTTATTTTTATTTTTTACAAGCAATTTTGTTACATGAACTCTTGAACCCCTCTCATCATATTTTTCTATCCCTTGATAAAAACATGAAAGCAAAAATATTACAGGAGTCAGTATAAACTTACATGATTGAGCAGCCAAAATTATGTACTTACCTTTTATGCATTAGAAAGTCTTCAGATATATTTGTTACTAATCAATTAACAAATAGGACATTTTTATGGTTTTATGTGTGTTTGACTTAATATATAAGAAACTAAGGTGCTTCATGTATGAGTAGATGACAGAATGAAAGTGTTGATCATCAACGCTTAATTTCACCAGGACCAGCATTACTGATGTCTCTTTTATCCCTCATTATTTTCTCCTCACATATGAACCAGTTGGGACACAATAAATCTTCTTAGTCAATCTATTTAATTGTTGGCAGCTGGAAGCTTCCTTACACATGGGGCTATTTGAACCATCTGTGACCAGGCTTTCAGCGAGGAAAAACTGAGCTATCTGGACCTTTCTGCTTGTCTTTCATCTCTGTGAGCATTAACCTTCCTGGCTGATTGTTAGTCCAAACAAAGAAGCATGATGTGAACGTGCCTAATAGAAGAAATCAGCCTGCAGACACTCCTACCATGTGAGATTACAGACCCCACAGTGCTTTTAAGGATCTATTCTTTTCCAATGATCTGGACAATAAATGCAATTCTAATGTTTAATCAAATCTTCTATACCATCACCTTTCAATGTGCTCATTCAAATCCCTTAAGACAATAAATGCAGATGTATTTTTTAAGAAAGAAAACTTTATTAGTGATTTATAAACCAAACACATTACAACTGTATCCATATAGGTCAAATAAAAAGTCAGAAAATAAATGAAATAAATGAAATTCACTATTCCACTATCACATTTGATGAGAGGGTGTACAAAAAAAATGTTTTACAACAGATCTCTGCTGATCCATTAGGACAGCACATTGCCACCATAGTTCACCACCATACATTGGGAAATAATGACAGCATGAACACTCACTAAATACAAGCATACACTAACATATAACATTTTTTTGTTTGTTTTATTTGCTTTTCTTTGTACACAGGATTTTTTCTTTCGTTTTTTCTTTTTATAAGAGTGAAAGGGAAGGAGCTCTTCGTAAGATCATACATATTTTAGTTACAATAATACAGTGTTAGTTAGATCGTCATGTCAAAGAGACGGAGTGTTTTTTTTTACATGTTTTCAAAAGCAAATCAGTTGTTGGTAAAATAAAAAAAGATAAACTTGCGCTGAAAGGTATCACACTATAGCATTTACAAATATCTAAAGAGGTTTAGTGGATGCCATACAACATCTGTGGAGCGTGAAGACTGTATTACATAGATGTTTGGCAGAGACAGCAGTACATACAAGTATCTCCTGTGTGAGTAATGAAGAAAAATGATGATACAAAATAATAAAATCATAACCATCTATCTATCTATATATATATTTCTCTATATAGTATGTGTATCCTTGGAGCAATACATGCAGCAGCCACTTAATGGAGTGACGTCATACTGAGCCGCAAAACTCTGGGGACATGGCAACAAGTTACAGGCAAAGGGAGGGGAACCAACAGAAGCAGGCCTTGAGGCATGTGTGTGCCCTTTTTATACAAAACCTCTTGAGAGAAGGTCAGCGGGAAACAGCTCTGGGATAGAATCCTTAGATGCCCATATTTTCTCAAGTTTCAGTTTCTCATGTGACAATCTGTGAAAAAGTATGCAATTTTAAAGCTTAAATAGAAGCTAATATTGTGACTCAAACTCCCTAAGCAATCAAGTTGGAACTTTTCTTTATGTGTATGTGGAGAGGAATGGTCAGCCCACAGCATCCATCTCTTCACCTTGTTCTAGTCCTCCTCATTCCCTGTAATCATGCTCATCCCACCTGGTCTCCTCTCATCAGTGGCTACAAACAAGAAATTAACCACATACTGCAGTATTCACAAGTTAAAAGCGCTGAACCATTTTGCACTTGAGAAGCATCTGACAAGGCTTCAGGGCCCAGGCACCAAACTGGGCTTCCTTAGACCTCGTCCACATTACTCCATGCTGTTCTCAGCACACCACAATGTTCAGAGCAGGCCATTCTCAAGACTGATCCTGAGTAGGGTTTAAGAGTGAGTAGATAGGGTTAGGATCAGTGTTCAAGGATAAATGGAAATAGGCATGTAAAGGATGAAGTAGTTAAAGCTCTGAAAAAGAAAAAAAAAGCTAGAGTATGTTATAATGAATCTCTTTTAAGAAAGCATGAAAAAAGCTAGCTTGAAACCTTGTTGTTACATCATGAGGCAATAAGAAGGATGGGTAACAATTTGTGAAAGAAATGGCATGGTAGCTTGGGGCAAGAACAGAAGGGTAAGCATTTGTAAACTCCAGGTATTAGGTAAGGATTGGTTGCTACCAAACATTCAAAGCAGAATGCATTGGGCTTTTGCTGCAGCAAGGGAAGAAGAGAAGGTATATCAAAATCTCTCCTAATATTTGTCAAGGCTTCATCAGAGTCCACTGACTAATGGCAAGTCTGCAGCCAGGTCAGTTGCATTTTTCTCTCAGTGATGGTGAAAGCTTCCCATCTATTTTCCTTCTTTTTTACAGTGGTCTCTGCATTCTTCAGCTGGGGTTCTAGCAGTAGATTAAGCTTTTTGTGTCCTTTCAATGTAGTGAGCGAATACAGATTGCAAATGATGCTGCCTTCATCCTGAGAGTTGATGTATGCATCTCGGTAGTAGCTGTGCAGGGCAAAGAGCTTGAAGTGTCAAGTGTAAAGCACATTTCTTTTTGCCACTTGATTCTCTCTCCTTGTTTTATTTTCCTCCCTCCTTTTAGGCCTCACGTGCTTTCTGTGTTCACTTAGTCATGGTTAAAAAGTTTGTGTTTGCATGTTTGAATGTGTAAGCATGCGCATATGCATGTTTTCATTGAGATTTCAGGGAATACTGTTGGTAATCACCTGTGAAATCTGCAGCAGTATCATATTAGCCTTTGTTACAGTGACTCTTGCCTGTGCTATTTACAAGTGGCGTGTCCAGCTCCAGACTGCATACATTAGTCTTTTTCAGGTTTCTTCTTTTCCTTGACTGGCCCAGCTTTTTGTTGTTCTTGTACAAAGTATCGGTCTCCTTGACGAGAGAATGGTTTACACATTATAGTTGGGGATGGGATAAGACAGAGGTGCCAACATGTCCAGTGGGTCAAACGACAGAAATTCAAGACAAGGGCAAAAAGAGGTCATTCCTTTCTTAAAAGGATGACATAAGTTAACTCAGGCTGTATAGGCACAATTGGGGCTTGGATAAAAATCAATCATTCTTTTGGAGTTTGTATAATTTTGTTATTTAAAAAAAGCAAGATCATTATTTTACCCCAGTGAAAACCTGAGGGTAAGATCTTGGTATGGCCAGGATCACCTGGAAGAGAGCTTTGAAATGTTATTGGTGATATCAAGTATGAATGAAATACGTTTTAAATAATTTATTTTTGCACATGGACTTTGGTTGGTACCTCTATTTTAGCAACACCCTTCCTTCTATGCCATTTATGGTTTCTTCTGCTTTACTCATCATCATCCTTCCCCTTATCCTTCTTGTCTTTCTTCTCCTTCTTTTTCTTTTTTTTCTTCTTGGCCTCTTCTTTCTTCCCAAATGTGATGAAATCGCTCTTGTCATCCTCTCCTCCCTGATTCTGTCTGATGGATATTATGGCAGGCGAGCCAGGGATGATGAATGCTTCTGGGGGAACCTCACCAGGCTTCAGGTGCTGTGGTGGTGCACCGGGGCCACCTGGACCATAGCGGAAGTGCCAGCTGTTGCTGTCTACGCCTGCACCCATTGGAGGTGAAACTTCTCCTCCTTCACCATCTGAAAGAAATGTAGAGATTGACAGGAAATTATTTTCTTTTTGTTATTTAAAAACAAATATGATTCAAAGCTAAAAGTGAACTCTGAAGATGTTTCAAAATTTTAGTCTTGCTCATTAAAGTGCATCAGCATTTACAGCCACATTCTTTGAATTACAGCTCTGTAGTGCTTGCATGTCTCTATGGATTTTAAATTGCTTGAATGCAGACTTCTAAGCAGACCAGATAGCAGTAACCTGATAGGAAATGACTCATAACAGCTAAAGGGGACTTGCAAGACATTGACCTGAGCCAAATTCAAAGTCTAAACTTGAGTTTAGACTTTGAAATGAGGTCAAAGACTTGAGACAGGACTTGGTCTTGCAAACAAAGTACTTGTGAATGCTTCTATTTTTAAACCATATTAATTTTGTTATATGCATATCTTCAATCTTTGAGTCAAACATTAACTGCATCCTTTATAATTGTTAATATAGGTAACAATATCTGCCAAAAAGTTTCAACACGTAATCAGCTATTATAAATTAAACTAGAAAAGCACAGAGCGCTGAGAGCGCAGACCCCCGCCAAGCAGCACCATAATGTTATGGAAAGGCGAGGCGGAGGTAATCAAACATAGAACAACCCTGTGTATTTTATGGACACAAAACCTGTCAACTATAGCATACTAAAATGCAAAAGGACTGTAAAAAGAAAAAATGCTAAAGGGTACAACTCCATTTATAAGGCTACCATTCTCAGCCAATGCTAACAATCATGGCACCATTCCATCAAATACTATAACTTTTTTATAGAGCTTGAAAGCAGTTTTACTTTTGCAACTATTTTTTTTCTTCATTTCTTCCATTGTGTTTGTTGTACTCCCTACCAATTTGCCCTACAGACAGAAATGTTTTGTCCACATCTGATGAAAGATTTTAACACAGAGCTGTATAATAATATAAGACACTCCAAAGTGAATACCAAGACAAGATACCATTTCATCATTAATAAGTATAAACTCTATTTATAAAGACATTAACAGCCAACATGACCATAGCTCAAACTGGTAGCACACTTTCTCTATTATGTTTGAGTATGTTAGTGTTCAGAATATAATAAAATGAAACAGTCACTTTGGTTCACTCTTCACAGCAATGACCTACTTGGCACACTTGCCGTATAACATTCCCTTTACTTCTTACTTCTTTTCTGAGCTTTAACCAAAGGGGAGATTAACTGAACATGGCTCTAACCAACCAGAAGAAAAAGTGTCTGGGAAAAGAAGTTAGGTCTCATTCAGTATACAGAAAATGGCTGCAATAATAAATATCTTATGTATTTCTGTCATCATTGTACATGCTAATTTTCACGCCACTGTTCTCTAGTAGCAGAGCTGGGCTCATGAGGTCACAATGCAGCATAGTGCATCACATAGTTAATCTGTTGCACCGTTAAAGAATTCCCATTTTGCGATAAATAAAGTTGTACTCAATTTAATTCTACTATATCATTTCACTGGCACAGTTGCTTCAGAGCAACAAAACATGTTATGACAAGTGAATCCATTAAGCACTGCCCATACAGTGTTACATTCCACTTCATGTGCTCTTTTTGTGGCTTCACTGACCTGCAGCTTGCAATTTAAGGTAAATTGAAGGGGGCAGCTTATGAAGTTAAAATAAATCTGGCGACACACTTGGTGTGTATAAAGAGAATGCAATGGATAAAACAGAAATAACAGACCGAACAAAAATATTACTGATACTCCTGAGGTGCTCATTCTTTTAAATATTACATTACACGTTTGCAAATTGATAGAAATCAATAAACAACTAAATTCCATACATTTTTGGCCCTTCTTATTAACAATTTGCTCAGTCCACTTACATATTTTTACTTTACATACAAAATTACTTGTGAAAAGTCATAATTAGCAGCAATTTTGATCATGCAGCATCCATTGTAATGCCTTACTATTTATTTTTATACAAAATAAATAAGACAAAGTAAAAAAGCCATGGGGAGATTTTGTTGTGAGAATAAAGTATTTTAACCAGTTAGTATTTTTAGCATCCTTATAAGATGTAAGTGGCTCAAGCGGTGGAATGGTTCTACATCAATATTCCCTCAAAATGAAATTCTCCCCTTAACTTTTGATCCCACTTCATCCAATTCAATCTTCCCTTGTTAAATACTGCCTCCGCACTATCTCTCCACTTTTCAGTAGAATTATAAACTCCTGACTTCCTCCAATTTCCTTCATTCTCTGGATCTGACTGACATCATCCTCAAAAAAATTGGACTTAGTTCTGACAATATCAGTAACTTCAGAGTAACTGTTCCCGGTTAAAACCTCTCTTCCTTTTCTAAGATCCTTAAAATTCCAAATTAAAGTCTGGCTCACTAACAATAACCCCCATGAAGCATTTCAACCTTCACTCTACAGTCACTGGAAAAAAGCCCTACCTAAAGCCACCAATGACATCCTCCTTTCCTCCAACTTCGGCTTTCTCTATCCTTTTCCTCCTGGACTTCACTGCCACTTTTGACACTATTTACTCTCCTGACTACAGTCCCTTCTCTCACCTACCTGGCTTCATATTGCTGAGCAGAAACCTAATCTTTACCACAAGGACTGTTCCTCCTCTACTGGCCCCAACTCAATGTGTCCCCTAAGATTTGATGCTTGTTCCTTTCCTCATAGTCATCTACCACCTTCTCCTTCATCAGAGTGTACATCCTAGACTCAGTTTTCACTACTACATTGACATTCACCTGATTTCTTTCCTTACAAGATGATGTCAGTGCATATGCTCTGTTGTCTGTCACTGGCATATTTGTCTGTGTTTGTTCTATTTTTGGTAATTGTTATTCAAAATAGCAGCAACAACAATATTCCACCAGGGGTTTTGTGGGTTTAAACGGTGATGAACACAGGGTGGTCTTCTCCAGTCACCTTTATTTAGTCTGATGCAAAATCCTGCTGCATGTTTTTAAAAAGGTACACAGAAGAACAAAAAAAATCCCCTGTTTTACTGTTTTTTTAGGCTTCATTTTAAAATGATTTTATTTGTTCTGAAGACATCTAATGACCTTGCTTTGTCCTGCCTCTATGAGCTACAGCATGTCTGCTTGCTCTCCCGGTCCCTCAAGTCACCTGACCAACTGCTCTCGGATGTACTGAGGACATGGTGTAAGCTCAAGGGAATAGCTTTTGCAGTGGCTGCTCCTCGGTTATCAAACTTGCTGCCACTTCATGTTAGAAAGGCCCCCTCACTGTCCATATTTATATACATTTCTGCTTAAAACCCATTTCTTCTTTTTGGCCTTTGACCTAGCATAAGAATTAATTTTATTATTATTATTATTTTAATGTGACTATTTTTTATCTCAGTATTACATTTCAGTTGTGCTTTAATTTACATTCTTTGATTAAGAATGTTTCTTACTTTTTTATATGTTTTTAATGACTATGTATTGTTGTTATTAATACTTTTTGGCACTTTGCTCAGTTCTTACTGATTTGAAGAGCTTTATAAATTAAATTGGCTTGGCTGTACAGAGCCACTAAATCTATCAACACTCAGACTCATGCTTTCAAACCATCTATCTGATTTTAGTCTCTGGATACAAAATAATTTTCTCAAGCTTAACTCCAGTAAATCTGACACCTGACAATAACTCCACCCTGTCACCATTGCCTCACTGCTGGAACCTCTGAGTTATTTTGGATATTAATTTCGCCATCACCTTGTCCATTAAATTTGTCACAAAAGCACCATCTCAAAAAGATTGCCCATCTGCCCATCCCTCTCTCTCTTTCTCCACAGCTAAAACCCCAAATCACATCCTGCTGAAACTACTGTACACTATTAACATCCTCTACCAACAACATCCTCAGTTGACTTCAGTACATTCAAAACTCTGCTGATCTGCTCCTCATATCCTTTCCTAAGATCACATCCAGAGCCTTGCTTGGCTCCCGATCCCAAACTGCATCATGTTTAAAATCCTCTTCCTCACCCACAACGCACTCCATAACAGGCCTTCTCCTACCCAAAATATATGGTTCTTCCCTATATGCTTTCCTGTACCCTCTGATGCCAACTCCATGACTGTCACATGTCCAAGCCCCAAACCTGGGAGAACAGGGCCTTTTCTTTTTCTGGTCTCATTCTTTAGAGCTCTTATCCGTGAAACAGCTGAGACACCACAAACCCAGCTAAATCCCAACTAAAACCTCATCTTTTCATTTCTAATTTAATCACATAAACAGCTTTTTATTTCACTCTCATTTGTGTTGTTCACCTGTTATATCTTTGCTTGTTATTGGCAGAGCTCATTTTAGTCTATATTTATAGTAGTTGCTTCTCTTGTTCTCTTATCTTTTATCTTGTAAAGGGTCTTGGAGTTCATGATAAAGCACTATATAAATACATTTTGTTGTTATTATAAAATCTAACATGCTTTATTGACTGTGACAACACAGTTTAAAAGAGCTGGAAAGAGAACATGTCTTTTGACATAGAGATCGACAAGATTAGAATGTCGTAAATTCAGTACTTTCTGATCATGGCGACACTGATATTTCACATTCATTCAGGGTCTTTCTCCAGTCTAACTCCTAAAGCAGATGTATGCAATTATGTGATTGCAGAACAATGGCACCGATTAAATAAAAGTAGCATAAAAAAACTAGATGAGAACACAGAATACTCTAAAGCTGTTTTTTTTGGCTGAAATATCTACTCTCTCACTTCTAAAATTACACCAGTCTAATTAAATGTGGGGTCTTGATGAGACAACAGTGCTTCTGTGCAAACTTGCATTGAAAAACTAAACACCTTGATCACCAGAGTGATGAGTCATGCCAAGTGCAGACACATGAAAAACAGTAAAGCAGGACAGTAATATGCATAAAAATTGAGAAATCTTGTGATAACTAAATAATGAAATGACTTGTTCATAAATGGCAAACTGCACACCTTTTCCTTCCATACATATAGCTACCATGTGCCTTTCCTTTTTTCTCTCCTTTGCACAGTTCCTTCCCTGCAAAATCACTCCCTCTGACACTACACTACTGTTCTTTCATTTGTTGTTGCAGAACAAAATAAAAAAACTAATTTTCTCTCCTCTGTGCCTCTTGCACAACAAACCCTTTTTCATGCTTCATTTTGTCTACCACTCATTTCCTCTGACCTTTCCTCTAATGTAGTGTGAAACAGTCAGTCAACACCCAACCCTCACAGTTATTTTAATCATGCCTATCAAAGTTAATGGCAACTGTAAAACATATATACCAAGAGTTATGTTATTATATCATAAACACTCACCAATAATAACAATGAGGGACATTAAATACACTGATTGGATGTTTCATAGGGATGAATGCTGCCTCTCATAATGCAGACTACAATCTTTTAACCCTGTTGTCTTATTATACTAAAGCGATACAAGCGCTGTACTTAATTACATTGAATAACAGCTTGTGATGTTTTCTTTATGCTTTCTGGAGTTTGATCTTGGGAGTCCTTAGTTCAATTTCATTGGTTTGCGAATGCCCCTTCACTTATCTTTTGCCTCCAGAGGTTTTCACAGTCACTTAAATCACCCAAGCTCTAGTTTGTCATGTCTACTCTTTTTCATTTTCTTGTTTTATTCTACCATCATCCAGCTGGGTGGAAACACAGTGCAGTGTTTCACAAGCAGAAAAAGAGGTGCCAAACCAAGAATGCAGATACTGCAGAAACACAATGCTCAAAATTATGAAAATGATAAGAGGGGACACATATTTAAAATACATGATGTGATTTTCCTGGCTCCACACCCTATGTGCATGTTAACATTCTGATGCAAACACAATGTGTTAATGTGTCAGTTCAGAAATCTCATTTTTATTCATGTCTCCATGTTGTCACTGCATTATTGTGATGGTGGTAAATGAAAACAATTGACCACCTGCATAAATTACCATATGTTCACAAACGTGGGTAAAATACAAACTTGATGGCTGGCAGTATAAAAACATAAAAGTCTTGACGAACACTTTGCATTGAATGTTTGTGTGTGAGTACATTTTTTTGTGTGAATTCTTTTTATGTTTGATGCCAGACTGAGAATCTTTCTTCCTGCTCCCAGCTAGATCGTGTGGCAGATGGTCGATGAAAGCAGTAGCTTGCATAAGCATGTAAAATATCGCCATGAATATATGAATATCTGTATCTGTATGTAAAGAATATATTAATATACAATGTTGCTGTGCCAAAGTTAAAAAAGTGATAGAGAACAGATTATTACTCCAGAGAGTAAAAAAAGATAAAAAGACAATGACGGAATAAAATAAAACCAACAATTGAGTGACAATGACGAACACAACACAATCTCACTCCCAATGCGTCGTTTGGTCAAGCGCTCTTTGCGTCACTCCAGGACTTTTTATGTACCAGTTTTAGTTATATTTGGATGGTTTGAGAAACCAGACATATTAACATGGAAGTTCTACTTCTAGTTCTAGTCTTTTCCGCACTGATTTGAATGTTATCATCCGACTGAATGGACATTATCAGTAGCTTATCATACCGTATATTAGGCCCTGAATGTAGGTCGGTATGTGTTATCATTCCCTTCCTAAACAGCACTGATAAAGTAATTAAAGACATGGCTGATATTCCGCTATTTTCCGTGGAAACTGTTGTATTTTAGGCTAGATTGTGCATTCATGCATATTAACTGCGATACACAACGAGAGTTTAACTCATCAATAACGTCTTTCTGCTAATATCCATTTGTCTTTGCTTTTTCTGGCCGGTCCGGTGGCAGGCTGAAAAAGTTTTCAGCTTGATCCGCGCGGGTCCATCAGGTCTCATATATTTCTTTACTGCCTTTAAAACTTGTTTACCGTTAAACATCTAGCAATTAAACTGATGACCAGTGAAACAAAGTTTGTTTTACACAAAACCCTACCTGTTTAAGGCTGTTTTAGCTTTTTTTTTTAAAAACTTTCCTCCTAGCTTATTGCCTCTCGTCTCTAGCTCGATGCTGCTTCATGTCTGGCTGGTTCCAATCCTATTTTCTGCTGTCTGCCGTAAATAGGCTGCGTTCCATTTCAACCGCCGGCCGTCGGCCGTAGTATTTGATGATGTACAAAGACTTTTCAATTTTTATTTTGTGAATACATAGGGGGGGTTCTCTTTATTTTGTTTTTGCAGTTTGCAATGACATTTATAAATATTTATTTTTCTGGGAAAAATGTTTACTTATTTTTGCTTGCTTCCTGCACTTTAACCTGTATCAAGAGCTGAATGTCATGACAGAATGTGACTGTTTTTTGAGTCACATGTTAAATTGAAATAACTTGTATATTCTATTGCCTTATGTGAATATTTTAACATGCCAGTTTTATTTCAGTGAAACATTGTCATTTATTTCTTTCCACATGTTTCTCAATTACTATTAAAATAGATACATCCATGTGTGGGCTTCATATTTAATTTTCTGTTGTTACTCTGACCTTGACATACAATTCATTCTAACCCACTTTAGCATTTCAGGTCTTCTTTTAAGTTAATATAAATATTCTAGATTATAAATAATATTGTAACTAATGGTGGGTCATTTTGGAATATAATTCCCCAATTCTTTGTGCTCTCTGAAACCAAGACTCTCCTGTATGAACGCTGCTGAACAGGGAAGGAATAGATGATAACAGCCTACTGGACCTGCTAGGAGCACATTAGGCTCAACAAAAAAGTCAAAAGACAAGGGACAAACTCTTATATAGAGACATCCATCCATCCAACCATTTTCTACCGCTTGATCCTAGAGCGGGGTTGCGGGGGGGCTGGAGCCAATCCCAGCTGTCAACGGGCGAGAGGCGTGGTACACCCTGGACAGGTCGCCAGTCCATCCAGGACATCCATAAAGAGACATGGATTTTATATTTAGAATAATCTCTATTCTGGAATGCGTCACTAAGTGGCAGCAAACAGTAGTATCTCTAGTGTCGTGATGTTTAGTGATTTTTGTAAGATAGTCTTTTTTAAGACATTAGCTGTCAGTTTGTGTCGTTCAAGAAGGCTTTTCACGCTGGCAGAAGTTGTGCTACACGCAAGTCTTTCTGCTTATCTTTTTTCTGCTATTTCAGACTTGTTATTAGAATCTCCATGGCAATGAGACTTGTGCACCACCAGGATGTACTGATAATGCTCTCCAAATTCAAGATTATCAGTGAAATAACCAAATCCCAACAGAGTAGAAATGAAAGAGATGAAGATGCAGGGCAGGAGTGAGGCAAAGAGAAAAACGATGGAGATTTAAACCATTTCTTCCGATGATGGGTAACGTGTGATTGCTAGCTGACAAAATTGATGATGATCAGGTTAATGTGTTCAGGGTGGGAGATCAAAGTCTAGATTTGATTAAATTTGTTGGTTTCCCTTAGCTGGGCTATTGATTATGACCTGGCTCAAATGGATGCATCTGTAAAGTGCCCTATGTCATTGCACAGTAGCACTAAATAAAACCAAGCTGAATTGAATTGCATGCACCACAGCTGTCATTTAATAACTCATGTTATACCCATCCCTGGGTCACAGTCAAATATGGATGAAATACATTTTCACACTTTAACAAAAAAGATTACAATTGATCTACATCCAGAGTTGTGTTCACTGTCTATTTTAATGCCAGGTATGTTGTAAAGTCAATTTTTACTATTTTAAATTAAAATGAAAAATAAACTATTTAAATGACTAAAAAATTAAATACCTAATTAAGCCTATGTTGATAAAATGCAAATATGATAGCTTGAAATATATTAACTTTAATTTTAAAATAGTGTTTCCAGGTTGATCTTCTGGTTTTTCTATTTGAAACAGGCTTCCAAATGTGTGCATCCAAAATAATGTTTATTCACTAACTATCACAATGTCGTGAGAAAAACTTTTACAAATGTGTTAAATAAAGATAATTAGCTATAAAAACGTTTAATATACAGTCTACTCTACCGCTTCAATGGAAATGAACAGATGGTTGACATCAAGAGAAGCTAAAGAAAAGGAAGAAAGTTTAAAAAAGGAACCTTAAACAGGGAGAGTTCTGTAAAACACACTTTGTTTTACTGATTATGACTGTAACCCTTGTAAATTAATCGGTATGGTTTAATTGCTAGAGGTTTAGCAGTAAACACATTTTAAAGGCAGTAAACCGATATCTGCATCACATGACCACAGCAGTCCAATCACTGTGGGGCAGTCCGCATCACATGACCACACTCACTGTAGGGTTATATCAGTGATCTCTATGAATGGATTGGACGCTGCCCAGATCGAGGCGAGATTTCCTGGCGCCGCCATGTTGTGTGGATGACATGGAGGGAGCAGCCAAGCGTGCTCGCCTTGA
>JBAMHV010000007.1:18647489-18666167 GCA_037177535.1 Pseudomugil gertrudae
ACAAGTCAGCACCATGGCTAGCGCAGTTATAGTTTGTCAATCCACTAATACAGAGAGGACAAATTAAATAATAGATATTTATAAGTAATCATGCTTTCCATTTTCTGAACCGCTAGATCCAAGTCGGGGACTCAAAAGAAAAAAAGAAACAATAACAACAACAACAAAACCAAACAAGACAGGAACCAGCGCACACCTTGCTGTGAAGCTGCGTGCTAACCACCACCCCACTGGCAGCGTCAATGCAGGAATAAGAACTATAGTCTTGTGAAATGTAATTGATTTAATCCCCCAGTAATCAATGAGAGATAAAATCACGAAAAATGCACATGTTCCATTGGATACCTTGAATAATTATTTGATGAAGATTTGGGAGCCTGGTGGGCCTAATTGTCATGACGAAGGCTTTTTTTCATTTTCAGCCTCTCTGGGTTTTAATGAGCACTTAATTGACATAGATTTCTAAAAAAAAAAAAAAAAAACTACTCACCTTTTCTGTGTTTGGTAAAGTCTGTGTTCTGGTAAAAGTATCTCCTCCATTAATACTGATCAATTCCGCATCTACAGGTGGATAAGGTGCAGGGAAAACAACTACGTCACTCTTCAACGTGTCTGAGCTGAAACACACGTCATACTGTTGTGTAGCCTTAGAATAAGACCAACTCCCGTCCGGGTGGGTGGTGATCATTGGGGCGCTGTATCTACTGAAATCGCCGTCTGTCCTGTGGCATCTGACAGCTATTAAGCTGATGAGACTCAAAAGAAAAATGGTTGACACCGAGACAATTCCTATGAGCAGATACATGTTCAAATTAGAGAAGTTGTCCTCCTTTATGGGAACATGTCTGAACTGAGTCTGGATGTCAGCTGTGTTTTCAACAACCACCACATCAATGGACACAGTAGCTGACAGAGAAGGTTCTCCGTTATCAGAAACAATCACCACTAAAGGGTGAGTTTTCAGGTCATTGTCACTCATTCTCCTCTTAGTCCTGATTTCTCCAGTGCTGGTTCCAATCCTGAACAAACTGGTTCCTTTGAGCTCAGAGAGATGATATGAGAGGAGAGCATTGTATCCAGAGTCTGCGTCCACAGCCCTGATCTTTGCCACAAAATATCCTGCTTCAGCAGAGTAAGGAATACTTTCACTGTTAACAGATCCTTGTTCAGAATATGGCGCGAGGACTTCAGGGTTGTTGTCATTCTCATCTAGAATAAAAACGTTGACAGTTGTGTTGGTACTGAGCGGAGGTACACCAGAGTCTGTGGCCTGAACTTTAACCTGGAAGGTTTTTAGTTCCTCAAAATTAAACGGCTGCAGGGTGACAATATCTCCTGTTTCTGAATTTACAGTTACCATTGACGTTATGAGGGATGTTTTGGGAGAGCCATTAAATAAATGAAAGGTTGATTTAGCGTTTTCATCCAAATCTGGATCAAATGTTCTTAATCGATGAATAGTAGTTCTACTTGGGCTGTTCTCTTTTACATAAACATTGATAGCAGAATCCAGGAATCGAGGAGGGTTGTCATTAATATCAGAAAGCTCCACAGTAATTACACTTGTGGTCGACAGGGCAGGTGTACCCTCATCTGTGGCAACAACGGATATATTGTACAGGGAAACACTCTCTCTGTCAAGTGATCCGTCCACCAACAAAGCATAGTAATTTTTATAGTTCAATTTTAATTTGAATGGTACAGCACCCATCATCTTACAGTTTGTTAGGCCATTTTTACCCCCATCTCTGTCAGTAATAGTCACCATAGCAACAGTGGTACCTATCTCAGCGTCTTCCTTCACGGGATTCATAAGTGATGAGACTGAGATTTCAGGAGCATTGTCATTGACATCGATCACTTCGACTAAAATCTTGCTGTGTGTACTACGGGGTGGAGTGCCCTTGTCTCGTGCCTGAACGCGAATCTCATACGCTTGAATTTCTTCATAATCAATACTACCTTTCACTGTAATTTCTCCGGTGTTATTATTCAGAAAAAAGGTTTCGTCCGGGTTTAAACGCCCCCTCTCTGTAAAAGAGTATATGATCTGACCATTCACGCCTTCATCTGAATCAGTAGCTGTCAGTGTTAATAACGTTGTGCCAATATTAGCATTTTCTGTCACTTGAACCTTGTAAAGCGATTTATTGAACAACGGCGGGTTATCATTTACATCCAAAACATAAACGTTTATCTGTAAAGTACCCGTTTTAGGAGGTTTTCCTCCATCAAAAGCAGTCAGAATGAGCTCAAACACGGCCTGTTTTTCTCTATCTAGTGCTTTCTGCAGTACTAGTTCTGCAGACACACTCTCACCATTACTCTGTATATCCAAAGAGAAATAATCATTTGTATTGAGTTTGTAAGTTCTTACTGAGTTAGCACCAACGTCTGCGTCATGTGCTCTCGGCAATGGATATCTTTCCCCAGCATAAGAAGACTCATATATATCAATATTGAATACTTCCTCAAGAAAAGCTGGAGGGTTGTCATTAATATCATTAATCAAAACTTCGATTCGACGGAGGCTTCGAGGATTATTCAATATGACTTCCAAATTTAATGAACACTTTGCCATATTCGGACAAAGCTCCTCTCGATCTATCCTATCATTAACGAACAGCGTTCCAGAGACGTGATTAATGTCAAAATAGCTTTTTTTATACTCAGACGCTATGCGAAGACTCCGCGACTGGAGCTGTTGCACACTGAGATTCAAGTCCTTTGCGAGATTTCCCACCGTCGTTCCTTTGTCCACCTCCTCTGAAATACTATAGGATATCTGAGCCATCGAACATCCACAAAGACAAAGAAAAATGAAAAACAGAGTCCAAATGTCATCCCGTTGTCTCCAAGAAGCCATTGCGATTCAGTCAAAAATGATGAATCCAAACCTCTTTGTAAAATAGCCAGAAAGTGTTTTTATTTATCCATTGTGGAGAACGGCCCTCGCTTTAACTACTCGCTCATGCGGTGTTTTCACAGAGCGATGTGAAATGATGCCGTGTGAGCTTTCTGGTAGGACTATAGGAGGAGTTTCTCAGCATTGAGCTCACGTTTTTACATGGTCTCGAGCGACATCTCGTGATATTTTTGCATTGGGAACAAAAATCTGGCCAGCACAGAAGTGTGGGTGTTTATGATAAGTCATTACAGAAACAGCCCAACATTATAGAAATTAAGGAAAAATTTCCAGCATTTTTGCACAGTGTAGCTGCTCATGATTTTTCTGATTAAACAATTAGCTGCCAGATTAATGTTTGTTCATTTGTTACGTGAACTCTGAATGATCATCCACCTTTTACTTTATAATGAGCTTACCAACACTAAGACAAGCAATTTGACTTGGAAAGTTTTCAGTTCAGATTGATAGCACAACTGATTATGTCAGTGTAAAGACAGATCAAGAAATAAAGACGACGGCGTTTTCAGGACCACGGACAGCGATTAAACTTGAGCTCAGCTATCTCGGCTTTGGTGAATAATACATTTAGAAAAATAAACCTGGAGACTAAAATTGTATATGCAGTGAATAATTTGTCTTCCAACTTAAGTTACAAAGCACAAACCAGAACAAGGCGACCTCATGCGACATAAAAAGAAGCTGGCTTAGGTTGAATAGTCTTATATTGAACTATTAGGCAATCTGTTAACGTTTACAAGGTAATTAAATGACAATGTAGGATTCAGTGCAGAGCTTTAAAATAATGTGAGGAAATTAAATATGTGGTTAACTTAAATTCTCAGCATTCGATAAAAAAAAAATCACAAACGCTGTTTTACATTAACAAGAATAATTTGGTTAAGCTTACCTTTTCTGTATTAGGTAAAGTCTGAGTTCTGGTAAAAGTGTCTCCTCCGTTAATACTGATCAGCTCCGCATCTACAGGCGGAAACGGTGCAGGGAAAACCATAACATCACTCTTTAGTGTGTCTGAACTGAAACACACGTCATACTGCTGAGTAGCTTTGGAGTAGGACCAACTTCCATCAGGATGGGTGGTGATCATTGGGGCGCTGTACCTGCTGAAACTGTTGTCTGTCCTGTGACATCTGACAGCTATTAAGCTGATGAGACTCAGTAGAAAAATGACTGATACCGACACAATGGCAATCAGTAGATACAGATTCAAATCAGAGAAGTTGTCCTCCTTCACAGGAACATGTCTGAACTGAGTCTGGATGTCAGCTGTGTTTTCAACCACCACCACATCAATAGACACAGTAGCTGACAGAGAAGGTTCTCCGTTATCAGAGACTAGCACCACCAAGGGATGAGTCTTCAGGTCATTGTCACTCATTCTCCTCTTCGTCCTGATTTCTCCGTTGCTGGTTCCGATCTTAAACAGATTGTTTCCTTTGGGCTCAGACAGGTGATAAGAAAGCAGTGCATTGTATCCAGAGTCTGCGTCCACAGCTCTGATTTTTGCCACGAAGTATCCAGCTTCAGCAGTGTACGGAATACTTTCACTGTTGACAGAGCTCTGCTCTGAATATGGCGCTAAAATTGTGGGTCTGTTGTCATTCTCATCCAGAATGAACACGTTAACTGTCACGTTACTACTAAGAGGAGGGGCACCAGAGTCTGTGGCCTGAACTTTAAACTGAAACGTTTTTAACTCTTCATAATTAAAAGTTTGCAGACTGACTATATCTCCGGTATCCGAGTTGATATTTATCATTGTAGTTAAGTGAAGTAATTTACTATCCGAGTCTAAAAATGAATAGCTTACCTGAGCGTTGGTGGTTAGGTCACTATCAACGGCAGTTATTCTTTTGATTACTGTCCCTATTTTACTGTTTTCTTTAACATAAATGTTTATTATAGATTCTGAAAAATACGGGGTGTTGTCATTTACATCAGAAATGTAAATAATAATATCAGTGGTGCTTGAAAGAGGAGGGCTACCTTCATCGGTTGCTGATATGGTTACATTGTACTGAGGAGTAACCTCCCTGTCTAGATTTCCGTCCACAACTAAAGAAAAATAGTTTTTGTAATTCGTTTCCAATTTGAATGGGACTGTGTTAAAGATCTTACATTTCACTTCGCCATTTTTACCACTGTCTTTATCTAGAACAGAGACAAGGGCGACAGCTGTACCGACAACAGCGTCCTCCTTGACTGTGTTGACAAGTTTTGTCACAGTTATTTCAGGAGCATTGTCATTTACATCTATTATTTCCACCAGCACTTTGCTATGCACAGACAAAGGGGGCTGTCCTTTGTCTCGAGCTTCTGCTCGGATCTCAAAAGCTTTTCTCTCTTCATAGTCGATTTTGCCTTTTATGGAAACTATTCCAGTTTCAGAGTCGATTTTGAACGTATTTAGAATGTGGTCCTGATCTTTACTCCTAAAAGAGTATACAATTTCGCTGTTTGCTCCTTCATCAGCGTCTGTTGCATTTAATGTGAAAACTTTCGTTCCAACAGGGACATTTTCCAATATTTTAATCTTATAAAGGCTGCTGTTAAACACTGGCGCATTATCGTTTATGTCAAGGACATTTATTTCAATCTCTGACGCACCTGATTTAGGCGGTGTGCCGCCATCTACCGCAGTTAACAAGAGTTCTATGTTGGACTTTTTCTCACGATCAAGCGCTTTCTGCAGCACTAACTCTGGAGATACACTGTCATCCCTTTTATGTGTCACAAGACTAAAATATTCATTTGGACTAAGCTTATAGGTACTAACACCATTTTTACCCACATCAGCATCGCTTGCTTCTGATAAAGAAAACCTGGATCCAGGTATTGCGTTCTCTGCAATTTCTAGTATTTGTGATTTTGAATCAAAAGATGGAGAGTGGTCGTTCACGTCTCTAATTTCTATCTCCACGCGGTACAGCTTTAATGGGTTGTTTATCACAGCCTCTAAGCTAACAGTGCATTTGGATTCAGCTGCACAAAGCTCCTCTCGGTCTAACCTCTCACTAACAAACAGAAACCCGGTCTTTAGATTTACCTCGAAGTATTTGTTATTTGATGCAACGATCTTAAACAATCTGGACTCCAACTCTTGAGCATTAAGGTTTAGATCCTTTGCAATGTTTCCTACATTAGTCCCTGGTTTTACCTCCTCCGATACAGAATAAGACAGTTGCGCCGACACCGATTCCCAGCAACAATCCAGCAGGAAGAGCAAAAATACTGTTACAAAAAACATCCAGCAATTATGTGAAGACATAATTATTTAAAAAAACGATCTGAGCATAGATCCACTGCTTTGCTTCAGTCATAGATTGAAGACATGTGGGCCAAATTCAAGGCAAAAGTATTCTCTTTCCAGCATTGCTGCTCCGTCTCTCACGTTCCCTTTGTGTGAAAAATCTTAGTAATTCCGTTTGACTCTGGGAGGAGCTTTGCATTTCAGTCTTACGGTCTTTAGTGTCGCTGTGTGGAGATTTGGGAAAACTGCAGACTTTCATATCAACCGTAAAACATTCGTCCTACAGATGTTGACAACCAAATAATAAAACTGATATTCTATATGTAGACATTTAAAACATATTAGCATTAGCCAACTTTATGTTATAGTTATTTTAGTCAACAGTAATTTCTGAGCATATAGTTTGATGTTAAAGGTGCTGCATTTGCACACATGAAGCAAGTCATGTTTAAAATGATAAGAAAAAAGTATGTAGATCCTGATCTTCAGCTTTCCATACTCAATCAAGATTACTAACTTTAAATCGAACACGTCTGCTCCTTTTAAGGGGACCATGACCTCTGTGGTCCACACATTTGGGCGTGGAGGCCTTGTGAGTGGTTCAAATGTGAATTAAGGAATGCATTTTTTATGTTCTATAGTAGGTAGCCGATACAGTGTGTCAGTAAGATCTTCCACGAACTGTAATGAACCTTTTTCTTAATCATCAAGTTGGTGCCCAGATCCCTTCAACTTATCCAGAATACACCTTAATTACTCTGATAAATATTGAGTTTGTGGAATAAAAAATATTATTAATAAAAATCTCATACTGTTTTCAATAAAAATATTTATCCAAATTCAACTATTTTGAACAACAAAACATAGTTGCTGGCTATGACACATTTCAGACTTTGCGTTCAGCACCAAGGGCAGCGACAGAGTATTTTACAAGAGGAAAAAGAAAGCAGCAAATGACAAACGAGATGAGGATTAAACTTGGTTCTATAAACACCCAAATGCCCCCATAGCAGGCTGCAGCCTTACCTTTTCTTTGTTTGGTAAAGTCTGAGTTCTGGTAAAAGTGTCTCCTCCGTTTATACTGATCAGTTCTCCATCCACAGGTGGAAACGGTGGGGGAAAAACCACAACATCGCTCTTTAGTGTGTCTGAACTGAAACACACGTCATACTGCTGAGTGGCTTTAGAGTAAGACCAGCTCCCGTCCGGGTGCGTGGTGATCATGGGGGCGCTGTATCTGCTGAAACTGTTGTCTGTCCTGTGGCACCTGACAGCTATTAAGCTGATGAGACTCAGCAAAAAGATGACTGACACTGACACAATAGCGATCAGCAGATACAGATTCAAATCAGAGAAGTTGTCCTCCTTCACAGGAACATGTCTGAACTGGGTTTGGATGTCAGCTGTGTTTTCAACAACCACCACATCAATGGACACAGTGGCTGACAGAGAAGGTTCTCCGTTATCAGATACCAGCACCACCAAGGGGTGTGTTTTCAAGTCATTGTCACTCATTCTCCTCTTAGTCCTGATTTCTCCGTTGCTGGTTCCGATCCTGAACAGATTGTTTCCTTTGGGTTCAGACAGGTGATAAGAAAGCAGCGCATTGTATCCAGAGTCTGCGTCCACAGCCCTGATCTTTGCCACAAAATATCCCGCCTCTGCAGAATAGGGAATGCTCTCACTGTTAACGGAAGCATGCTCAGAATATGGCGCTAGAATTGTGGGACTATTGTCATTCTCATCAAGGACAAAAACGTTAACAGTCGCGTTGCTGCTGAGCGGAGGAACACCAGAGTCTGTGGCCTGAACTTTAAATTGAAATGTTTTTAACTCCTCGTAGTTAAAATTTTGAAGCGTCATTATATCTCCCGTTTCAGAGTTTATGTTAAACATCGTAGACTGAGATACCAAGGCGTTATTACTGATTATCGAATAAGTAACATGCCCATTTTCACCAGCGTCAGCATCTGTTGCGATGACTGCTTTCAAAACGGATCTTACAGGACTGTTTTCCTTCACATAGATATCAGCTACTGCCTCGGAAAACTCAGGTGCATTGTCATTAACATCTGACACCTGAATGACAAGTTTGCTTATCCTAGTAAGAGGAGGACTACCTTCATCTGTGGCTTTAATCTGTATATCATAATGGGAAATTTGTTCTCTATCGAGAGTACTTGCTGTAACCAAAGAATAATAATTTTTATAATTTGTCTCCAACTTAAAGGGAACTAAATTCAGCACTTCGCATCTAACTTCACCGTTTTTTCCACCATCTTTGTCAAGAACTGAAACAAGTGCAACTGCCGTACCAATTTCAGCGTCCTCTTTTACAGTACTGAGCAGTGAGGTCATACTTATGTCAGGCACATTATCGTTTAGATCCACCACCTCAACCAGTACTTTACATTGTGCTGTTAATGGAGGCTGGCCTTTATCTGTAGCCTGCACACGAATTTCAAAAGCATGATTTATTTCAAAGTCAATTGTTCCTTCAACTGTTATTGTTCCTGATACGGAATCAATTCCAAAGATTTGTAATACGTGGTCCTGATCTCTTGTATTAAATGAATATACAATGTCTTTGTTTATCCCCTCATCTGCATCAGTTGCAGCCACATTTACTACTGTTGTACCGATTGGTGAATTTTCTAAAATGCTTGATTTGTACAGTGCTTTTGTAAAATTTGGAATATTATCATTAATATCCAATACATTAACTGTGATCTCAGACGTTCCTGATTTTGCTGGTGTCCCTCCATCTATAGCAGTAAGCGTGAGTTTAACTGATGGCTGCTTTTCTCGGTCTAACGCTTTTTGAAGAACCAGTTCTGCTGACACACTGTCACCTTTATTCACTGCTAAAGAAAAATACTCATTCGGTTTGAGCTTGTATGTATTAATGTCGTTTTTCCCCACATCGGCATCATATGCTGACAGCAGAGGAAATTTAGCTCCGGGCAGCACGCTCTCTGCTATATCTATAGTTTGTGATTTAGCACTGAAAGACGGAGAGTTATCATTAACATCTAGAATATTAACTTCAATACGATAAAGCTTCAAGGGATTATTAATCACCGCCTCTACGTTTACAGTGCATTTTGCTAGTTTCGCACAAAGCTCTTCTCGGTCTATTCTTTCACTAACGTAGAGAAACCCTGACTTCAAATTTACATCGAAATACTTTTTATTTGATCTAGAAACAATCTGGAACATACGTGATTCCAAATCCTGGACATTAAGATTCAGATCTTTCGCGATGTTGCCGACATTAGTTCCCAGGTTTATCTCCTCTGGCACGGAGTAGGAGAGCTGTCCGTATATTGTTCCACATAAATACTCCAAGACGACAAGCACCAGATATGTAGCTGCAGAGGTCTTTCTTTCCAGTAGAACCATAATTCCATATGACGACCAAACATAGATCCTTATCAGAGTTGCAAAATTTAGATTATTGGGAGGTATGGATAATATATCCCTGTAAAGAAGATGTGTTGCATATTTCCATTCACCGACACACCGATTCTCAGTATAACAAAGCCCTGACAAAAACGGTAATGCTTTAAACATGGGAGGGGCCACACATCAACACCGTGCTGGTTGTGTTACGGTCTAGACTGTCATCTCGTGGACAATTAACGTTACTCCATAGCAAAAGAAACCAAGTCCAGCAGTACTTTCTCACATTCCATATACACATAGCGAACAATTCACAGAACAAAATTGGGCAAATATGTTGATTAGGATTGTGAACTCACTAGTTGTTCAGTTCAAAATCATAGGAAAAAACTGATTGACGTTATGGGCGTTGGGCCAGGAGCTACAGTAATATATAACCGGTGCGTATAGCCTGAAGAATGCAGTGTTTTTTCCAAGTAATTTTAGAATCCAGTTCAACATATATTTTTTAAAGCTTATCAATGTGGACTGTTTTGAAAAAGCCTACTAATTTGGCATTTGTGTATATCATCAATACATTACATGTATCAATTTGCCTCTTTATGAATTTTACGAACGTAAAAACTTTATAATTTTTTGTCTATTATTCTTGATTATATTAATTTTAAAGGAAAATTTAAATAAACACATAATTTGTTTTATTTATTGTTTTAGAATGGGATAATAATACATGTTTTTTCAATCCAAAACATAAAAACAAAAAAATAAAACTAAAGAAAATGGTGGCAGTTTAAATGTGAAAACTCAGAAGAATGTTAATTTATTGCAGATGGGTGCATCCAGATCAGGACGTCTTCTTACCTTATCTGTGCTGGGTAAAGTCTGGGTTCTAGTAAAAGTGTCTCCTCCATTAATGCTGATCAGTTCCGCGTCTGCAGGTGGAAATGAGGCAGGAAAAACTACGACGTCACTCTTCAGTGTGTCCGAGCTAAAACACACGTCGTACTGCTGAGTAGCTTTAGAGTAAGACCAGCTCCCATCAGGATGAGTAGTGATCATTGGGGCGCTGTATCTGCTGAAACTAGAATCCGTTTTATGGCATTTCACAGCTATTAAACTGATAACACTCAGCAGAAAGATGACCGACACCGAGACAATGGCGATCAGCAGATATAAGTTCAAATCGGAGAATCTGTCCTCCTTCACAGGAACATGTCTGAACTGAGTCTGGATGTCAGCTGTGTTTTCAACAACCACCACATCAATAGACACAGTAGCTGACAGAGAAGGTTCTCCATTATCAGAAACCAGCACCACCAAGGGGTGTGTTTTCAAGTCATTGTCACTCATTTTCCTCTTAGTCCTGATTTCTCCGGTGCTGGTTCCGATCCTGAATAGGCCGTTTCCTTTTGGTTCGGACAAATGATAAGAAAGCAGCGCATTGTATCCAGAGTCTGCGTCCACCGCCCTGATCTTTGCTACAAAATATCCTGCTTCGGCAGAATATGGGATGGTCTCAATGTTAACGGAGCCATGCTCAGAATATGGCGCTAGAATCGTGGGAATATTATCATTTTCATCCAGAACAAAAACATTTACAGTCACGTTGCTGCTGAGCGGAGGAACACCGGAGTCTGTGGCCTGAACTTTAAACTGGAAAGTCGTCAGCTCTTCGTAGTTAAACGACTGCAAACTGACTATTTCTCCACTTTCTGAATTTATATTCACTAATGAAGATGTTGGCATCATGTTACTGTTGCTTTGTAAGAAAGAATAACTTATTTGACCATTTCTATCGACATCCGCGTCATCTGCTGATACCTTTTTCATTGTGACTCCTACTGGACTATTTTCTTTCATAAATATATTGATTGTGCCGTCTGTGAATTGAGGTTTGTTGTCATTTACATCCGAGACTTGTAGATGAATGATTTTGGTGCTGGAGAGAGGTGGGGAGCCCTCATCAGTAGCAGTGATGCTTAAGTTATATTCAGGCACACTTTCTCTGTCAAGAGGGCCATTTACAGCCAACGAATAGTAATTCTTATAATTTGGTTCTAACTTAAACGGTACATTATCGATAATTTTACATCTCACCTTCCCATTTTTGCCCCCATCCTTATCAAACACTGAAATTAGAGCAATTGCTGTGCCTATTGACGCATCCTCTTTCACACTGCTTAACAGAGATGTGACTGCAATTTCAGGTGCATTGTCATTCACGTCCAAAACTTCAATTAATAATTTGGCATGCGAAGTCATTGGTGAGGAAGCCCCATCACTTGCTTGTACCCTAATCTCAAAAGCATTATTCTTTTCAAAGTCTATACTATTTGTATTTGTTACGGTGCCTGTTTTTTCATCTATGGCAAACAGATTATCTTGCTCCTGATCAATTTCAATAAATGAATATGATACTTGTCCGTTTTGACCTGTATCTACATCAGTTGCATTCAATGTTATGATTGATGTTCCAATCTTAGCATTCTCATACACACTGGCTTTATACAATGTTTGACTAAAAAGCGGCGGATTATCATTAATATCTAACACATTGACTGTAATGGTCATACTTCCTGATTTAGGCAGTGTGCCTCCATCAATGGCAGTCAGGATCAATTGAATGGAAGGTTGTTTTTCTCTGTCTAAAACTTTTTGAAGCACCAATTCTGCAGTTACGCTCTCTCCTTTGTGTGTTGCCAGAGAGAAGTATTCGTTTTGACTAAGCTTGTAGGTATTTACTGAATTTTTTCCTACATCAGAATCACGAGCTCGTTTAAGTAGAAATTTTGCCCCCGCTGCTGTATTTTCTGTTATATTGATTGTCTGAGACTTACTGGGGAATGACGGCGAGTTGTCGTTTACATCTACAATAATTATTTCAACATGATACAATTTTAAAGGATTATTAATCACTGCTTCGACGTTAATAGAGCATTTTGTTTCGTCACCGCAGAGCTGCTCTCTGTCTATTCTTTCATTAACGTAAATAGCACCAGTCTTTATATTTACCTCGAAATATTTTTTCTTTGATCCAGCAACGATCTGAAACATACGAGGCTCTAAATCCTGGACATTGATATTTAGATCCTTTGCAATGTTTCCAACAACGGTCCCAACATTTACTTCCTCTGCAACAGAGTAAGTAAGCTGCTCAGAGACGGTTTCCTGACAACGATCCAGCAGTAAAAACAAAAAACATATCCACACAGATGTCGTTCTACCCGTCCAAACCATTATTGCAGACCAAGAAATAGCGCATGAACATGTCACAAAGTCAGTGCACAATGCGAGTAAGGTAACCGCAAAATTATCCTCGAAAAATAGAGTACATATTAACGGTGTCTCGACCAAATAGATATCACTTCTTTGTCGTCAAACCTCCTTTTGTTACAAAGGGTAGATGCATCATCGCCTGAATCTGGGAGGAGCGCCGAGCTGCCAAATAACATTCATGCAATGGTCTGCACCGTCCTCATGTGGACATTTGTCTGCAGTACAACCCCCTATAACAAGTGAAGCCAGCATAAAGTTGTAAAATTTTCATTCATAATATTATTAATGAAAAAACGCAAAAATAAATAAATAAAACAAGAAGCCGAACGAATATTTAAAGTTGCAAAGTAAAAAAAAAAGGATATATATTTGCGTGAACATTGATTCCATAATCATGAGAGAAATTGCATGTTTCTTTTCTTGTACCGTTATTATTAGTGCTAAAATGTGTGACAGATTTTAAGTTAAACTTGTGCGGTTAGAAAGGCTAAGACAAAACAATGACCGCATTCTTGATTCAGTACCACGGATAGCGACTCAAGCTTTTGGAAGCAGTGTTTGAATCGACCTAATCATAATAACATAAACATTACTAAAGACATTGCACAAGTAAACCATTCTGACCTACAATTCTGCAAACTTTTTGGTATCGATTCAGAAAAATCAATAAAGTCCATACCTTTACCTATACCATACAAATACCGTGGCTAGAACTTTAACCCTACAAAGCTGAACTGAGGTTTATACCATTAATGAAAATGATCAATCGTTGAATCATGTTACAAAATAAAAATATGAAGAGGTTAACAATTGTTTTAACAAATATATGAACTATTCCTCTTTACATGAAATTTGAGTCCTGGTAAAATGTGCCACTTCGTTAATACTCGGTAGAAACGGAGCAGGGAAGGCCACTGCAAAGCTTTGAGACATCATGAAACTTTCACTTTCTACGCATCAACTGTGGGTTTTCCCCGTGACCACAACAAAACACTTGCCAACGATAAAACGTTGTTAAAGGGGAAAAACAATTAAGCACTGAAAGAAAATGCTGTACAGTGTAGGCAAGCAAACAACTCATAAAAACCATCCCAACTAGGTGATCGATTGGTTTAATCTTACCTTGTCTGTGTTGGGTAAAGTCTGCGTCCTGGTAAAAGTGTCTCCACCGTTAATACTAATTAGTTCCCCATCCACAGGTGGAAACGGTGCAGGAAAAACTACTACGTCACTCTTCAAAGTGTCCGAGCTAAAACACACGTCATACTGCTGAGTGGCTTTAGAGTAAGACCAGCTCCCATCAGGATGGGTGGTGATCATTGGGGCGCTGTATCTGCTGAAACTACTGTCAGTCTTGTGGCATTTGACAGCTAATAAGCTGATTAGACATAAGAGAAAGATTATCGACACCGAGACAATTGCAATCAACAGATACAAGTTCAAATCAGAGAAGCTGTCCTCCTTTATGGGAGCATGCCTGGATGGAGTCCGTATGTCAGCTGTGTTTTCAGCCACCACCACATCAATAGACACCGTAGCTGAGAGAGATGGTTCTCCGTTATCAGACACCAGCACCACCAAAGCGTGAGTCTTCAGGTCGTTGTCACTCATTCTCCTCTTAGTTCTGATTTCTCCCGTGGTGGTTCCGATTCTGAATAAGTTATTTCCTTTGGGCTCAGACAGATGATAAGAGAGAAGCGCGTTGTATCCAGAGTCTGCGTCTACAGCTCTGATCTTTGCCACAAAGTATCCTGCTTCAGCATTATATGGGATGGTCTCACTGTTAATTGAATTGTGTTCTGAATACGGAGCTAGGATTGTGGGACTGTTGTCATTCTCATCAAGGATAAAAACGTTGACAGTTGCGTTACTGCTGAGTGGAGGAACACCAGAGTCTGTGGCCTGGACTTTAAACTGTAACGTTTTCATCTCCTCGTAGTTAAAAGACTGCAAAGTTACTATGTCGCCTGTCTCTGAGTTGATGTTTATCATTGTAGAAATCGGCTGCAAATTACTGGTACTTTGGTCTATTGAATAGCTCACTTGAGCATTTTCATCAATGTCTGCGTCAAATGTAGACAAGGTTTTTAAAACAGTTCTGACAGGACTGTTTTCTTTTAAATAAACATTGAATACAGTATCAGGAAAGCGCGGGGAGTTGTCATTAACATCAGAAATATAAACAGTGAGGTCCTTTGTGCTAGTTAGAGATGGGATTCCTTCATCTGAAGCTGTGATTGTGATATTATAAAGTAAATCTTTCTCTCTGTCTAGCTGCCCGTTTACTACCAACGAGTAATGATTTTTATAGTTCTTTTCCAATTTAAAGGGGCTGTCCTTGCTAATATCACAGTGAACAATTCCATTTTTACCTCCATCTCGGTCGAGGACGGACACAAGTGCAATAGCTGTACCTATTTTTGCATCTTCTTTTACTGTGTTGATGAGCATAGTTACAGTAATCTCAGGAGTGTTGTCATTCAAATCCAGCACCTCTATTAACACTTTACACTGTGATGTCATTTGAGGAGAGCCATTGTCACTGGCTTGTACACGGATTTCAAAGGCCGAGTGCTCCTCAAAGTCAATGTTTCCTTTAACTGTCAATAATCCTGTGTGCTCATCAATCTGAAATATATTCAAAATATGATCTTGGTCTTTGCTACCAAGTGAATAAGAAATATCTCCATTTTGCCCTTCATCAAGGTCTGTTGCCGTTACTGTGATTACTGAAGACCCAAACGATGCATTTTCAGTCAGACTTGCTTTGTACAAAGCTTTGGAGAATATTGGAATGTTATCATTATTATCTAGGACATGGATTATCAACTCAGATGTTCCAGATTTTGGAGGTGTTCCCCCGTCTACAGCAGTCAATGCAAGTCTTATTAGGGGCGTTTTTTCTCTGTCTAAAGGTTTCTGTAGGACTAATTCAGCAGATACCCTTTCCCCTTTGTTTACTGCTAATGAAAAATGGTCATTCGCATTAAGCTTGTATGTACTGATATCATTTTTTCCCACATCAGCATCATACGCTGAAAGAACAAGAAATTTAGTTCCAGGTAACGTGCTTTCAGCTATTTGTATGCTTTGCGAATTAGCACTGAAAGACGGATAATTGTCATTAATGTCTATAATATTTATGTCTAAATGATAAAGTTTCAATGGGGCATTTATCACCGCCTCTATGCTCACTGTGCATTGTGTTGTCTTTGCACAGAGCTCCTCTCTGTCTATTCTGTCACTGACGAGGAGAGCACCCGTCTTCAGATTTACCTCAAAACGTTTCTTTTTAGATGCGGTAACTATTTGGAACATACGAGATTCCAGCTCATGGACACCTAGATTTAGATCCTTGGCCACATTTCCAACGGATGTCCCCAGATTTACCTCCTCTGGTATGGAATAGGAGAGTTGCCCGTACACTGCTTCCGGATAACAGCCAAACGACAAAAATGATAAGAATACCAAGATATCACTTCCATGAATTGAAGACATAATCCAATCAGATGTTAAACCAGTATATGAGGTCCAGTATAAATTGAGGTCCTGCTCCCTTTTCTTTTAAAACTGTCCACAGTGTAGCTCATATCCCCAGCCTGCCTTCTGCTTCTGCGTCTCTTTGTGTCAAAGCCCAACTAGAAATTACGTTTCTAATCTGGGATGGGCTACCATGTTTCACACATAATGTTATGGTCTACAGCGCCTCCTCATGGGCTTGTGTTTTAATAACACTACACATATAAAATTACATAAACTTTTTCATCATTTTAGAAAATATCACATTTATTTGAAATTGCAATCTGGACAGTTAATATGTTGCATGTTGTTATACATGATTTGCATATACAACATACGAAAAAATAACAAGATTCACTTGAAAATAAGTGTTGCATAAAAGGAAGAGGAATGTATGATAATTCCAAATCATAAGCTATGTACAAAATAAGCAAAACTGTCAGTGAATAATATTAATGGACTACATACCAGAGTACCAAATAAGCTAATGTGTTGTCATCTATCATCATATAACAAAAGGCTTAAATTTAAGATTCCCGTAAAATTCAATGCAACACACCACCTCTGCTTGTTCTGATTAAGCTCTACAGAAACCTCGGACAGCGAAAACTGCCAAATGAAATATCTTTAAACGCCTGAAAACCTTACTGTCAGGGGAAAAACAAGGAATTGTGGAAGGAATTTTAAGGATAATACAATAAACAACATAATGTATTTATCAAAGTTATGAGGGGATGCGGGGGCGATATGCATGAATAAAAGAAAGAGTTTGTTTATTCTCCAGCACGCGGTCTTTATAAGAACTGTTAGCAATCGGGTTTATTTTGATATGACCTCTACGAATTAGAGTTACTGCTGTTATTGAATCCTCTGTAAGTACAAGCTTGGGCTCTTTGTAAAGGTAACTCTCTAGTTTCCCGTACCTCATTTCCAGCTGTTCGTGGCAGCTGCTCACTCCTTTGGGAGGGAGAGAAAAAATCTCCGCCGAAACTGAACAGCACTGCGTAGCGCAACTCCTACCTACTCTTAATCTACTCCTTTAACTTTTGATACCATGTTCAGCGGCGTATCGATTACTAATATGATCTACTCGTAAAAGAGACAAGACGGTCCTGTAGTCAACTTTACCCTTTAATTAGTTCCCCCAGCAACATACATCATCACTCAAGGTTCCTGCACATTAATTTCCTCTAACACTAGAGGTATCACTGATAAAAAAAAGTTATACACTTTATAACACACAGAAAATTTACTTTTTTAGTCCTTGTCTTAAATCTTTTTAATCAAAAATTAGGTTGCCTATTGCTCCTGAAGGTACCCAGAAAATAAAACATATTTCTGCGTCAATATAATCACTTGTTTACACACATTTATCATTAGAAAGAAATATTTATAGAAATGATTTTTACACCTGTTTTTATGTATGTTCAGGTGCTTTATATATGGACTTTTGTTTATTCAAAATGGAGACATTTTGATAAAATATGCAAAAGTGCAAAAATTTCAACCCAAAAGCAATCAAAAGTAACAAATTAAGTGTGTATTTCCTTTTTTGTGTCTGTTTTGCCATAATATCTTATTAAAATTATCAATTTTTTTATTATAAAATCAAACAACGAAGATTTGTGCACATTTGTAAAGTGGATTTCATTGGCTGTTCGTTTGTGACATCTCTAACATCGTGCATCTAATTGGTTTTACAAGTGTGGATGTTGTGGCGGGGCTGATTAACTATTTCGGACCGTCATTGGCTCATTGGCACTTCAGGTACCCCCCAAATTCCTCCTAATTTGCCAATCTATGTGTCAACCTGTTGGTAAGACTTCAGTGTTAATATTAAAGCGGTGTGGAAAACAAGATAGGCCTTATTTACCACTAAAAAGGTGAATAAATTGTCGGAGCAAATTTTAAGTTGGAGAACCCCGTTCCCCTTCAGCGAAAAAGCGGTAGAAAATGGATGTATGGATAGCCTATAACGTCTTTATCAAACACTGAGCTAATAATACATGTAATTTATAGATCCTTTTTTAAACAAACTTGAAGAAATATTTTTTACCCTTACCTTTTCTTTGTTGGGTAAAGTCTGAGTTCTGGTAAAAGTATCTCCTCCATTAATACTGACCAGCTCGGCTTCTACGGGTGGAAAGGGTGCAGGAAAAACCATCACATCGCTCTTGAGTGTGTCTGAGCTGAAACACACGTCATACTGCTGAGTAGCTTTAGAGTAGGACCAACTCCCGTCAGGATGCGTGGTGATCATTGGTGCGCTGTACTGGCTGAAACTGTTGTCTGTCCTGTGGCATCT
>JBAMHV010000007.1:18685061-18708741 GCA_037177535.1 Pseudomugil gertrudae
ACGTTGCTGCTGAGAGGAGGAACACCAGAGTCTGTGGCCTGAACTTTAAACTGGAAAGTTTTTACCTCTTCGTAGTTGAACGACACAAGGCTGACTATTTCTCCCGTCTCTGTGTTAATATTAAACACGGATAATGGCGATGTGTTACTGTTCCTTTTTAACAACGAATAGCTCACCTGGCCATTTTTGCCCACGTCAACATCAACAGCCGAAACACTATTAATAACAGCGCCAACGGGACTGTTTTCTTTTACATAAATACTAATCACCTGCTCCGAGAAACGAGGCGGATTGTCATTGACATCAGAGATTTGAATATTTACCACAGTGGTGCTGGAAAGAGGTGGGATGCCATCATCTGTTGCTACTAGAATAACATTGTATTCAGCTATAGTTTCTCTATCTAGCGGCTCATTTACTACTAAAGAGTAATAGTTTTTATAATTAATTTCCAGTTTAAAGGGAGTCCTATTTGCAATAACAGCTTTTACTGCTCCATTGTTTCCTCCATCTTTATCAAGCACCGAGACAAGTGCAATAGCTGTGCCTACTTGTGCATCCTCATTCACCGTGCTTAGTAATGATGTCACAGTGATCTCTGGAGCGTTGTCATTAATATCCACCACCTCTACGAGCACTTTGCAGAGAGCAGACATTGGAGGCTGGCCTTTGTCACTTGCCTGAGCATGAATCTCAAACACAGGATTTTCCTCATGATCGACATTACCTTTGATTGTAATTGCACCTGTGTTTCTATCTATACTAAATAAATTTAAAACTTGATCTTGACCTTTACTTCTTAACGAATATTCTATTTCAGCGTTTAATCCGTCATCTGCATCGGTTGCATTTAATATTACAACTGTTGTACCTATTGGTAGATTTTCCACAATACGCCTTTTATACAAGGGGCTGCTGAAAAGTGGTGCATTATCATTGTTGTCAAGCACATTTATAAGTATTTGTGTTGTCCCTGTCTTTGGAGGATTTCCTCCGTCGACAGCAGTTACTGTTAGTTTTACTTGATTTTCCTTCTCTCTGTCCAGTGCTTTCTGAAGCACAAGTTCCGTTGACACGCTGTCTCCGCCTTTCTGGATCTCTAAAGAAAAATACTCATTTGTACTGAGCCTGTATGAACTGACATCATTCTTTCCAACATCGAAATCTAATGCGCCTATAAATCCAAATTTTCCGCCTGGTACCGTGCTTTCTGCAATGTTTATAGTCTGCAGATTCTCGGGAAAAAAAGGTGCATTATCATTTATATCTACCACGTTTATATCTAAACGATACAGCTTTAATGGATTATTGATAATAGCCTCTACACTAACCGTACATCTAGCAGCCTTTGCACAAAGCTCCTCTCGGTCTATTCTTTCAATGACATAAAAACTGCCCGTTTTCAGATTTACATCGAAATATTTTTTCTTCGATCCGCTAACTATCTGAAACATACGCGTCTCCAGCTCATTAACGTTAATATTAAGATCTTTAGCGAGATTTCCCACAGTAGTTCCTGGGTTTACCTCCTCTGATACAGAATAAGAAAGCTGCGCACATACCATTTTCCAGTAGCATTCCAAAAGAACAAGGAATACATATATCCTGAAAAGACTTTTTATACTCCCGGTTGACATAATGATATAAACTGCAGTTCTAAAACATGTCACGTGTGTTGTATTCTAATATATACCGTAAAGCAATTCTTTACGCCCACAAAATACCAGAATCCAGAATATTTCAAGACCTCCACAAAAAAATAAGGTCCACACGCTACGTTATCGCCCGCTTTGTAACAAAGCCCTTTAAGCAGCATCACATGAACCAGGGAGGGGCCTCGAGAAACCAATACTGAACAATAAAATGTGACAGTCTACAATGTCCTCATGTGGTTATTTAATATAATTGCAGTCCCCAAAAACACAGAGGAATTAGGAGTTCTTGCAGGAATATTTTCATAATTTCTGGACTGGGAAAAAAACCAATTCACGCTACAAAAATCACTGCATTTATTGGCAGGACCCAAACCTAAAAAAATAATAAACGGCACATTTCAAAGTTCATCTAAGGTTATAGATACAGATATAACGTGCTCACAGTAGTGCCTATATTCTAATGTATAAATACAAACTATGAAGACATGCGTATTTTTTAACGATTCAAACTGAAGGATGAGATGGGCTTCATAGTTTGTACTGTCTTCCTTCATTTAAAAAAACCCAAATATGATTAAATTTCAACTCACCTTATCTTTGTTGGGTAAAGTCTGAGTTTGAGTAAAAGTGTCTCCTCCGTTAATACTAATCAGTTCCGCATCCACAGGTGGAAACGGTGCAGGAAAAACTACAACATCACTCTTCAGCGTGTCTGAGCTGAAACACACATCGTACTGCTGAGTAGCTTTAGAGTAGGACCAACTCCCGTCCGGGTGGGTGGTGATCATTGGGGCGCTGTACCTGCCGAAACTGCCATCTGTCCTGTGGCATCTGACAGCTATTAAAATTATGAGACTTAGGAAAAAGATGGCTGACACCGACACAATTGCAATTAGCAGATACAAGTTCATATCAGAGAAGCCGTCCTCCTTTTTTGGAACATGTCTGAATTGGGTCTGGATGTCAGCTGCGTTTTCAACGACCGCCACATCAATGGAGACAGTAGCTGACAGAGAAGGTTCTCCGTTATCAGAGACCAGCACCACTAACGGGTGTGTTTTCAAGTCATTGTCACTCATTCTCCTCTTCGTCCTGATTTCTCCGGTGCTGGTTCCGATCCTGAACAGACTGTTTCCTTTGGGCTCAGACAGGTGATAAGAAAGCAACGCATTGTATCCAGAGTCTGCGTCCACAGCCCTGATCTTTGCTACAAAGTATCCGGCTTCAGCAGAATATGGGATGGTCTCGCTGTTAACAGAGCCGTGCTCAGAGTATGGCGCTAAAATTGTGGGACTATTATCATTTTCATCCAGGATAAAAACGTTTACCGTCACGTTGCTGCTGAGAGGAGGAACACCAGAGTCTGTGGCCTGAACTTTAAACTGAAATGTTTTTAATTCTTCGTAGTTAAACGATTGTAGACTCACAATATCTCCAGTCTCTGAGTTTATATTTACTTGTGTCGGTGACGGAAATGCGTCATATTTGTTTGGTAATAATGAATATCTCACCACACTATTCTGGTGCATATCAGCATCCGTTGCAGTTACTCTCTTAATTGTCATCCCCTCTGCACTATTCTCTTTCACGTACACGTTTACTGCTGCCTCCGTGAACAGCGGTGCGTTATCATTTACATCAGAAAGAAGTATGGAAACTGTACTTGTGAGTGAGAGTTGCGGGATTCCTTTATCATTAGTGACTATTGTAATGTTGTAGTTTGGAACAAGCTCTCTGTCCAGATATCCGTCAACCAACAAAGAGTAATAATTTTTGTAGTTTTTTTCTAACTTAAAAGGAACTTTATTTTTTATTTGGACATTCACCTCACCGTTTTTCCCACTATCTTTATCTAAGACTGACATAAGTGCAACTACAGTGCCCACAGTAGCATCCTCTTTCACTGTACTATGTAATGATGTTACTGTGACCTCAGGAGCGTTATCGTTTAGGTCCAGTACTTCTACCAGTACTTTACAATGAGCAGACATCGGAGGCTGTCCTTTATCACTGGCCTCAACACGTATCTCAAAAGCCTTCCTTTCTTCAAAGTCTATATTGCTTTTTACCTTAATTGCTCCCGTCTGGGATTCAATTTCAAATATATCTAGTACGTGATCTTGATCCTTGCTTCTCAATGAATACACAATCTCACTATTAAGGCCCTCGTCTGAGTCGGTGGCTCTTACAACAATCAGTGTTGCGCCAGTTGGCGTGTTTTCGGGAATTTTTGTTTTGTACAATGATTCACTAAATATGGGAATGTTATCATTATTGTCTAAAACACTGATAACGAGCTGTGACGTGCCTGATTTAGGTGGGCTTCCTCCATCTACAGCAGTCAATGTCATGGTAATCACCGGCTGCTTTTCCCGGTCTAATATTTTCTGCAACACCAGCTCTGCAGACACACTGTCACCTCCTTTGTGCACAGCCAAAGAAAAATGTTCATTCTGACTTAATTTATAAGTACTGACCCCGTTTTTCCCCACATCTGCATCAGTTGCTTCAGATAATGCGAATCTAACCCCTGGTAATGTGCTCTCTGCAATATACAGATTTTGCAGTTCGGTGTTAAACAAAGGGGTGTTGTCGTTTACATCTAAAATATTCACGTCAAAGCGATACAGCTTCAACGGACTATTTATGACAGCTTCTACACTCACTGAACATAAAAGTTCATCAGAGCAAAGCTCCTCCCTGTCTATTCTTTCATTGACGTAGAGAACTCCGGTCTTTAGATTTACCTCGAAAAATTTCTTCTTTGATCCAGAAACAATCTGAAACATGCGGGATTCCAGTTCTTGTGGGTTAAGATTGAGGTCCTTTGCAATATTTCCAACTGAAGTACCGTGGCTTACTTCCTCTGAAACCGAATAGGAGAGCTGTCCAGTCGCACTTTGAAAGCAACAAACCAGTAGAAAAAGCCATAAATGTGTCCTGAAACAGCTCCAAATGCAAGCCAAAGACATTTCTGTCCAATGTGAGCAAAACACAGATACTACATCCAATCCTGGAGATATACTTCTGGCAAAATGAAGATACAGATATCATACGACTAATGATCAAAATAGTGTGTGTGGTTCTCTTCTGTGCTCTGTGGCTTTATAACAAAGACTGAGAAGATGTGCTTGTCGTCTGAAACCAGGAGGGGCTTAATAGTATCAAAGAGTAGATCTGGATCTGATGGATCAACAGTGACGCCACGTGGAGAAACGGTCACAATTCAGAAAGAAAAGGAAACATGATGTTGACTTTCCAGCTCCCCAATAATTTAAAGTCATGAGCGTTTGAATGAGTGAAATGACAAAATATTCTATCAGGACCTTGGACAGCGCAATGTGTTCTGACGTATACTGAGACATGTTAAAAAGCCACACAAATCTCCCCTCCATGTCTTTCCTTTTTTATTGCATTACTTTATTTACTTTTCAAAGAAAGACATTTGGAAAATTGTTTTTACTAACAGTAAAATAAGTGTGGAATTTAATTAAACTGAAAGTGCCTTTCTTTTGCTAACATAAACTGCAGCAAACTAATAAATGGAGAATCCATCCAATAGAATGAATGGATGTAATGCCCCACACATCTCCCTCCAGATTTATGATTCTTTCCCCCCACTATATCACCTTCCATAACTCATTTTAAATTACAATGTAAACATCCTCTGTACCCACACCAGGCACCATTATTCTGATATTTGTCTGTCCACATCATGGGGAAAAAGTTTAATGATCTACTGCATACAATAAACACATAAATGTACAAATCCTCAAATATGTTTTTTTAGTCCTTTGCCATTTCTTCTAATTTTTACAGCAGTTATACAATAATAAAACATTTCCTCATTGTAAGCAGCAGATTCATAAACCAGTGTTAAACATTAAAAAAATAATGATTTAAATTGAAATAATAACTATCTCACAGCTGTAGTCATATGTTAAGTCCCCAATGCACTAAAATATTGACAAAAAATAGATGACCCATGTGCTATTTTTTTTAAAATAAATGTCTAAACAATTTGATGCAAAAGGAGTTCAATTTACTTGGTGATTATTTCAATATGTACACATGCACACAGATACAGAAAGACCACCTGCCCCTACATGTCATACGATGAGAGTCAATAATTTATGGATTTATAGGTCATGGTCTACACTGCACCAGCCTTTCAGGATTTCAATCTGGATTATCTTTCTATAAAAAGCATAAAGTGCACACAGACACATTAACACGCACACATTTATACACACACGCATGTGTGTGTGTGTATATGCGTGTGTGACATATGTACCTACATATGAATATGTGCATGGCTCATCAGGGGCATCACAATATTTCTGTATAGTATAACAACTATCCATCTTTCAATTTTCTACTGCTTTTTCCTGAACGGGGTTGCGGGGGGGGGTTTCCCCAATCAACCTATCTCCAAGGTGCATGTCTTTGGGCTGTGGGAGGAAGCCAGAGTACCCGGAGAGAACCCACGCTAACATGGGGAGAACATGCAAACACCACACAGAAAGATTCCTGGTTTGACCCCCGCCTCAACCGATGCTCGAACCAGCAACCTTCTTGCTGTGAGGCCACAGTGCTAACCAACTGCACCACCGTGCAGCCCATAACACAATTAAGTATGAAATAATCACCTTGAAAGCTTTAATATTACACCAAATATAACATTAGGTTCTGCATTTGAAACTTAATGACTTATACAGATGACATACAGTAAATTATAACAGGGAATATTGCAGTTTGCAGGAAATTAAGTTTGTATTACTGAGTATGCCCATTAGGTCATGTTAAGGACAGTAAATTATGTACTAAAAATGACCAAGATAGTCTAGACATTAATGATGCAGTTCCTCTGTGAAACATCTACAGAATGATCAATTAATAAATAATTAGATTTTTATTTATTAATGCAAATCAATCCACAGTTATCAGCTGGCAAACATATTACAAAGATATAAAAACTGTATATTTAATTTATGTTTTGGTTGATTTGATTGACCAAACTCCTAAGAAATGTTACATTTTGTATAAACCATGCACTAATGAAAGCTCCCAGCTAGTGCTGAGGATATGACAACTGAATTTTGTGTGTAGTTTATGAGTAGTGAATAAATTGTGATTTAAAAAAAAAGACATGTTCTCCTTGTAGAAGCTGAGCTTAGAAAACCGTTTAGTTAATGACCTGTCATCTAGCTGCTTTGCTGGCTCTCTGTTCACATGACTAAGTTTAAAGACATTGCAGGGAGCACTATGTGCTGTGTAATCAAAGGGGCAAATGAAGCAGAGTGGTAAAAGAGAGGAGGAGGTTGCAAGAATGGAAGCTGCTATCAGCATATTTTAAAAGTATTTAGTGCATTTTTAAACGAGTTACACAATAAAATGTAACCAAATTAACCTCTGTATTGTTACCATCTGATTATTTTTGTTATAGACCTTTTAAGAGCAACTGTTAAGAGCCATGATTCGGATGAATGTATTAGAGAGTATGGGTTATAAGGGTGTGTACTGTACTGATCATGTGAGAGTAAGTAGACAGGGGGAAGGGTGATATCTGAACATGCTCCAAGGCGAGTACTCCCCCCTTTCTCTTTCCTCTCTCCTTGTGTGCTGCTCTCTTGTCTCCATAGCAACGCCATCTTGGACACAGATGGATGTGTACTCCACATGCACACATTCACGCACCCACACTCACTAGTGTAGATGCCTGTGAGTTTCTTTTCACAACATATACAGTAGTACAAAAATCATTATTTTTCATGTCCTCCTACTTGCTGTTACTTATTTTTAAACATTCTCAATTTTTTTTATTTTACTATATATGCTTTTATACATATATAATATAAACACTCTGTGTGTACATAAAGCAGGACTGCTGCAGCCAGCATATTTACTTTATCAGCACTTCTTCAGCAGAGCTTTCTTCTATTCATCCCTTTAGCTCTTTAGAGAGCATGACCTCTGGATTCTGCCATGCCCAACCCACTTCATGTGCTCTGACTGAGCCATAACTATGGAGACCATTAAATTTGTACAGCACATCAGTTTTGCATGAGATGCTGATGTCACTTTGCAACTTAGAATGGATGTATGACTTAGTATGAATTAGAGCTTATCATGACACAAGCAATACACATCTCACACACACATATATATACATATATTTTTTTTCTTCATTTTCTTCTTTGGTGCTGAGCCTAACTCATTAACTCACATGCTTGGCTGATTCTCTGATAAACAGCTGTGATATAGCTTATGTAGTAGCAGATTTTAGTGACAGCCACACCCAAAAGATGAGACCAATGATTTGGTCATTCAGAATTATCAGGATTAGGGGAGATTTAAAGTAAAAAGACCAGATTACTGCAGAAAAAGCAGATCACAGAAAAGTCAATGGCAAATGAGAATTCACATTTAGCTGATCAAAAAAAGAAGCACACAATAAAAATAAGCAATGTGGAACAGAAATAGGTTTAAAAATAAATCATTCATTTTATTTTTCATTTACTAACCATGCATGCATTCAACTCCAAATAAATATTTACATGAAAAGTCATGTACAGGATACTTTTGGAGAAATTAAAGACAAAAAGAAAATGAAACAGAGAAAAATTAATCACTCCTAATGTTTTTATCCAGCTTCCACTTAATCATTTATTGCCAAATCTGCACTTGCTTTCTTTGGTTTCTGCAGTAAGTAGGACAAGGGCGGGTCTACAAAAACATGAGCCGGAACAAGATGAAAACCGGGACACAGCAATATGGAGCATGCCCAAACTGATACACAGATACACACTCCTGAGAGGCACATCAGCATGGTGGAAAACAGTGTTCACTCATTTGGAACTAATGGCACATTGCCCAAAAATCATACAATTACTTACTCTACTGTAAAACAATAAGCATTAGAAGCAACACACTGACTATAATGTTATTGTTCTTATAAGTGAAAAGTGTCATCATGAGGTGATTAAAAAATACAATTATTATTTTATTTAAATAAATGTAGTTACACTGCAATACTTGTATTCCTACTATACTATTTTGCAGTTTGATTCTGTTTTAAAAATAATAGTCTTTTAGATCTTTTAGACTCTGCCAATGCAACAGCACTTGTGCTGAGGTTAATGTGTTAAATGGCTGATGTTTGCAAATGATCAATACACACAGCCTACTGTGCATAAAACTCAGGAGAGATTTGAGCTTCGTAAGAATCTTCATGGTGACTTTAATTAATACTAAGCATATATACAGCATGAGCAATGTCACATGCAAATCTGACTCGTAGAGATTTGCATGCTTTTCTTATGGTTTTGTGAAAAAGGTGTAAGAGACACAAAAACAGAAGGCAGAAGATTTGCACAAATACAATTTACACATGATTTATCCTTTCGATTAAACTAGAAAGGTGAAATCTAAAATATGGTTTTGATAGCATTCAGCTATGGTTTACTGTACTGCAACTGATCATCTAGCAACACTGCCAACAAAAGAGGATGTGCAGTGAGGTTTAGCAACAGCAGATGTAACCTAGAAACCTGATTGGACAGCTCGAATCAATGTGACTGTAATGAGCACTCTGATTGGCAAAATATTGTGCTGGGTGACAAAAGCACTGGCCATCTGATGCATCCATTCTTTTAGAGTAACCATAATTGATTCACTGTTCAGCCTCTCGTATCCATGGTGATGCATATGCAGCTACTGCCAGTGCCCCTCCTTTTATCCTTCTCTACGGCACCCTTCCATATGAGCACTCATTGCTAATGCCAAAAGCAGAGTGTTTGTTTGACGTTATTATAGGTATTAAAAAATTAGCATTTATATATGAAATATTTCAGAATTTATAAAAAAAATAACTCAATTTAGCAAAGATATTTTAAATATTAGACAAAGACAATCCTAATAAACATTCTCTTTTTTATGTTCCTCATTCTCACACAAAACTAGCCTGAAATAAACTGTTTTGTTGGGATAAACAAAACATTTACATTTATTGTGAAGCATGGATAATCCAGACCTGTCAAATAAAGTCTTTACTCCTGATGTGGGTACGCACTGTGTTCAGCTTAAATCAGACACAATGGAAAATGGGACAGAACCTGCCTATGGATAAGTACTAACACAAAGAATCAATAACAATAGTAGTCAGCTCATTGTCACATACAGAGTGGCAATGTCAATAACTGAATTTATTGACACACAAACATACATAACAGGTAACGAGTAATTTGTACTGTTTGCCACAAGAGGGAGCATGTTGACCCTTTTCTTTGTTCTCCTTTGCAGCTGCATCCACAGACAGAAACGCTGATGTTAGAGCCATGCTATGAAATGAAGCATCATATTAGATTAGCACCCTCACACACTTCAGACACAGGATCAGTGGTATAGCTACACTTTCAGCTATGGCTTTTGCTGCAAATTTCCTTTGTCTACGGAAATTAAAATGCTGACTGGTGCAGATGAGAAAATGGAGCACCAGCAATATCTGTACACTCCTATGCAGCTGATACAGATCAATGCAAGAAGTGAAGACAGAAAACCAAGTCTTACCAACATAGCTTAAAATTATGCAAAATATGTGGTATTTGGTATAGCTCTTATTATTGCTTTTGTACTTTTTTTTACATACATTTACTGATATGTAGAATTTAAGGCATAGATCAGACTCTTTTTAGTGGTTCATTTATATTTTTCAGGCCTAAGCATGCCATATATGCACATAGTAATAGGAGTGATATGAAACCTATTTTAGTAATACCATATGGATTCTGCAGATTGTAGATGTACACTGCAAAGTGCATTGCAGGTGCAGTCTTGCTGCACTAGGACATGGCCCATGTCTCTAGAAAAAATAATGAATAATGGAAGAGAGTGATGGCCTGCAGAGAATCTGATGTTGGAAGTGACTGGAACAATCTAGTGACGCTGCTCCACTTTCCACAAAATATTTAAGAGAACTATTTATAAAACAATGATTTGAAGACCAATCATTTAAGCTTGAGCTGCTGTTTTCTGAGAATAGCAAACACCATCTTCCTGTTTCAGGGCTATTTAGTAATCCCATCTTCATGGTGATTAGAGGTTCTTGTGATGAAATGTGTTAATCTTCCAGCTTTATGTAAGTTTATTTCAATGTTATATTTTGTTATGTTGCACTTATAGTTTCATAGTAATTTTTATTTACCCTATTTTAAACACGACACAATGTGATACAAGAGAATCTTGCTAATGCTTTCTGCAGACCATAAACTTGAATCAACATCAGTCTCCATCAGTTTAATGATACAAATTATGGAATTTGCATTTCAGATATGAGCAAATTTATAAACAAATATGAGCTGATATTTTTATGCAAATATTAATTGAGCAATCTGAGCTGAAAATGAATACAGGAAATAAAGAAAAATATCAAACCAAAAACCAAAAGCATTGTCCTTTAGGACAAAAAGGAGAAAAGGAAACATGATGTGAGAAAAATACACGTAGCTTCCAAGCCTGGAAAATAAGGTTGAGTGACTCTCGAGTTTAATGCTTCAGGAGAAAGTGGGCTTCATGGCCTCATTCACACACTAATCACATTACAGGAACAACATAGTAGAATTATCACTATACACTATAAATGTCTTAATCCAGATAAGGAGAGAAAACTGACAGGCATGGCAGAACAGAGAAAAAACTAGGACAGAAAGTTTCCATTTAAAAAAATTAAAAAGGTGAGAAAGACATTATTAAGGGATCTGATTTAGTGATCTGGTCAGGTCAAATTCAGTGTATGGTTTGTTTGTTGGTATTTTTAATTCTACTGGTTGATGGATATGGGTCTTTTTAAGCAGTTTTACACACTAAATCAGAGATGTCAAACTCACATCCTTGAAGATAGCTGTCTTGCAGGTTTTAAGTGTTTTCCCTTCCACAATACACCTGGTTCAAAGCAAACAGCTGATTGTTAATTTCTTCACAATGACCTGACACTTTGAGTCATGTCTGGTGAAACTAGGAAATATTTCAGATATGCAAGACAGCCATCCTTAAGGACTTTTCCATAGGATACAGCTTATATGCAACCTTATTTTTAACTGTTTGCAGTTAGAAAAAATATAATTTTAATGTATTTGTGTTGTTTTAATTTGATATGACTTTACAAGCATCGAGACTAAATAGAATGATATAACACTATTAAAAAAACATAATTCCACACTAATGCAATTACATCTACACAAATCTACCCATCATATTCCCTTCACTTCATTAAAGTAATATTAAACAATCCCTAACAGCATGCATATTTAATCAGTCCTTAAATCAACAACATGCATTTGCATGACCAAACTCAGATTCAACATGAAAGGTGTGCTGTGTTGCTTACACACTCTGTTCCTGAAACTGTTCAGGGGTCTTTTCCACTTTTACCCAAGAGTTTCATACTGTGACCAAACCGTGGGTATACATTCTTTCTTTTCTCATATTCAAACATCTAAATGTTGGTCAAATTATATGATTTTACTTAACCCAATGTATGTGTAGCGATTGATAGCAGTGGGGTTTTTTTTGTTTTTTTTTTTGCTGTCCCCACATTGTCATGCAGCTTGACTCTGAACTACATGGCCAGGAAGAAAACTACTAGCATTAGATGTTCCAGTTCTCTACATAACAAAATTCACCCTATAATTAGTTACTGTGATCAAACCTAAAGGACTGGGGCTAAATTATTTTTTTGGTCATGGCAATTATTTAGGATAATTTGTGTAAAGTTAGTGACAACATCATCTTTGGTCCTGATCCAAGCCGTCACATATTGAGGAGCAGGATAATGCAGGCAACATAGAGATGCAACAAACATGCATTTCTGTACTCACTCTTATCATCAATTTCAAAATCACCAACTAATGTTAAATGAATTCATTTGGATTTAAAAGGAAAATGAAGCATATACACGGCACAGAGATGATGCAAACTCCTTTGAGAAAAGTCTGAAAAAGGCCAAAATTTGAGATTGAAACCCAAGAACCAATGCTATGAAGCTTCTCATTGTTATCATGATCATCAAATGCATTATTTGTGTAGGTTTTACGTAAATTAAAACGAAACAAGTAGAAGGCATATTCACATAAGGCTCTGTGGGGGATTGGCACGGTGGGCCTCAGATGAACATGAACTTTGTCCAGCCTCAGCTAGAGAAAACAAGCTGTTCTGTGTGGAGGGAAATGGGCTGTGGAATGTCCTGGGAACAAAGTCAGAAAATCTCTGAGCATATGCTTTCCATTAAACATCAGGATGTGTGTGTATGAGGAAACTGTGTGTCGCTTAGGGAAAGGGGGGTCAGAGAACTTTATCAGAGGAGCGAGGGGGAAGACGCGAAGTTTTCCCTCCTCAGCTCCGCATGACTTTGTACCTCTGTATCATAGCAAATAAATTATATGTATATATTATAAAGTTGTTGTGGACATTACATCATTGCTGTTTAACCGTGAGGGACCGCTCCGCGCCTCTGCAAGTCGAGTAAGTTCCAGGCTCCACAGGCTAATATAGTCAGAGAAGCTGATATAGACGAATGTACATATTCCTTAAAGATGAAACGAACACCCCTTCTGACAGAGGACAGTAGTGGGTCCTCATGGAGACAGCATGGCAAAAATCCACTACAGCTCATTCCACTCACAGAAGTCTTCAGCCTTTCTTTAAGTCAGTGAGTCGTTTCAAAACTGCACAATCAAAAATATATAAAAATAATAAACCCTGTGTATTTAATCAAATGAATAGCATTACAGTCTACATAGCAAATAATTATACAATAACACCATCATCAATTATTTCCTTTTCTGTTATAAGTCTTCATTGAAAATGTCTCATAACCTCAAGTCTAATCACACCTAGTAATGTTTGGGAAGTCAGTGTTTACTGTAAACTACAGATACATAGATGCTCACAGAATCAACAATCTGTTTGCAGTTATATTTATCATCTCAGAATCAGTAAACAATTAGTTTATATTGTAAACTGAAAATACTTCTCACAAACACTATCTTGAAGCATTATTGTACCCCTGTAATCACTTACACACACATACAAGTGGTTGAGCTCTTGAAAAGAAACAAACATTTTTATCTGAAGCATAAAAACACAGACTGATTAAGCTTCAGAAAGAAGCTTTTACAAATACTGAAAAAAGGGAACACTCAGCATGTTAGTAGTGAAGAGAGACCGGGTTCCACTTGATGATTTACATATGAGGGTAACCAATGTATGTATTAAAAGCATCAGCCAAATTAAAGAAAATAATAGACCAAAAACAGAATGAGCTAAAAGAGAACAAGTAATTTCTGGTCAGCCTGCAGTTGCAAAAAGCAACAGGAGGGGGCATAAGGAAAAGTATCAGCCAAAGGACGTCAGCATGTGTAGGAGGAGGTGGGGGGAATAAAGCAAATCAGAGGATGAGATTCTTTGTGTAAAGATGAGAATGTGGAGATATGAAGACAAAGACATGGACTACGGAAACACCCTTACAAAGATAAAACTGCAATATATGAAGATGAGAGGCACATGAGGCTGAGAAAATGTGCTGATAGGAAAAACAAAGGTGCAGGAAAGAGAGACTGTCATTAGGAAGAGGGAGTGGGCTATGAGTCAGGCTCACAACATTAATAGTCATCTTCTACACCCTTGTCTCTTTGTTTTATTCATGCACTGCACCTACAGGATAAAATCTCTGGAAACGGAAAAGAAATGAACACTTATGTAAACCAACATCAATAAACACATTTATAAATGCACACATGCACAATTGTCTGTGTCTACAGACAATATAATCTGTAATCTTCCTAATATATAAGAATAGCAACGCTACAACTTAAAGCCTGCATACTCGATTCATTTTTAGGACAGATGGTCCAGCTAAAAATAAACAGCAGGCCGACATTGAAAAATGAAAAGCTACATGTGGGATGAAATGACGCACCCGCTGTACAGAACAGCTCACTGGTTCACATTTCTGAAAGATGACCAGGAGTCACATGGCATTCAGTACATTTTTAAAATGAAAATGACAGCATTTTTCATGCTGTACTGTAGCTTTAATCACTGATTAAATAGTCTTTAGAACATAGTCTGTGCTGTGTGTGCTGTGTCATTTTTCTTTGGTATTTGTAGCCTTAAATTATCACTGAACACTGAATTTATACTGAATGTGTATTAATAAATGCAAATTTATTTTTTATACACTTATATTAAATTACCAGCTTTTATTTAAACAAAGTACTAAAATAAAAGAAAAGAAAAAAGAGATGAAAAAAGAAAATATAAGAAAAACTGTACTATTGACAGCCTAGGTTGTATGACTGTATCTTGTTGCTGCTTCAACTGCTAATCCCATTAAGTTCATATCTTCAGAAACATGAATGTTGCAAACATAGTCATATGTTAGAAACATATAAATTATTTTGATAAATATGCATACTACAGAGACAAGATGAATTATCTGGTGATTGTTGAAATGGGTTGATATTATGTTGTTTGTCCCATCTGCTTTAGTAATTGAAATGCGTGTCCTTTAGATAAGAGTAACCTTTTTATGTCCTTTATATGAGTGGGAGTTTTCTATGTAGGAAACAGGTCAACACAAACAAGCACCAAAGCGCTGGACATGGCACACACAATATAAAGGTGCCTCATATCGCTCAACTAGTCTCATTAGGTTATGGGACATTTGCAATGTGATCACACAAAATTTTCTTTCTAAATGTACTTTTTATAAAATGAGCCACTTACACACAGTTCTACTGCATTTATTTTAAGATCCTTTCCAAGAAACACTCAAAGAAAGAATGTTGGAAAATATGTAAAAATTTGGGCTAAGTATTTTCTCCAGATTATGCAGCAGGCGAGGCAAAGACACAAGGGGAAAAAGGAACCCTGCAGCTACAAACTGGATTTCTCTAACAGCCAGTGTGTGTTCCCATTCATGAATAGTCAGAAATAAACCCAACATCTGGTATTAATCAAACAAGTAAACAACATTTGTGTCTGTTTACCCCACTGACCCCTGCAGTGAATGGTGCTAGGATACTTCTACAGGGGGCAATCCTCTTATTAAGGCAGTATCCAAAGAATCCAGTGTCTTAAGCAGTCCGCTCTGGCTTTATCTCAACCATTATATACACAAACAACTGTATTCTACTATTCAACTAAACCCCAGGGTCAAAATTAATCTTTACAACAGTCAGTTCTAAATTCAGTAGTTTTTTCCCCTGCTGTAAACAGCTATGTAGCATATATTCCAGCAAGTCACTACTATCACTGTGAATAAAAGAGTGAAGAAAAGATAGCTTAAACATCATGGAGTCTTGAGCCAAGCTCTTAATCTCAAAGATTTAAAATGACAACTGAAGATAATGTGTGCAAATGCTTTTCATTAGTGGAGTCTTGTAAATACTCAGAGGGTGAACCAGCTAACATACCTCATACTTCCATTCAGCAAGAGGTGAGCTATTCTAAAATGAGAGTAACAAGGTCCAACATAAAGGACACTAGCAGCCATTGGTCTAACAGCCATCGGTCAATGGCTCATTGGTCAGATTATGAAACTGGTCACTTATATAACTGAGTGCTAGGAGAAGGAAAGGTTAGATCTACTGTACTCTCAAAACACTAGGAGATTGAAAATAAAGAAAAAACATTTTTAACATGTATTTTTAGAAGTCATAGGTTCTGAACAAGCTTGCAGAAAATACTTGTACATGTCCTTTATCAATACAAAGTTTCTGTTTTAACCCAAATATCCATAGTGAAGTGCAGATTGGGCCATTCAGATCATTAGCTTTAAATGGCATACAACGAGTCTAATTAAGGACAAATGACAAGACCAAAATGGGCTGTTGTGGAGATCTGTCCCACAAATGTGCAGCATGCATCAGCATTTTGTTTCGCTAACTTCAAGTTTTCCTTGTTAGCACAAAGGTAACAAATGAAAAAAGTTGTGTAAACACAATAGTATTAATATAAGTTCTTGTTATGGAAATGTTACACAAATTAGAAAGGAACACATTTCCTGTTTTTGCTCAACACTCCTCTACCATTCCACACAGAGTACTTTGAAGAGATAAACTACCATATTATTGATTAAATGTCCCATGAGCTGCACTGCAGCAATGTTCATGCCTGCTGACATTCACAAAAGTAACCTCCTAATTTGCCAAACCCAAATCGTATGAAAATCTGCAGTCAAAGTGCTGGCACAAACACTCACTAGCACAGGAACATGAAAGGGGAGTTCAGTACCAGCCCAGACAACAAACTGTTTGGCCACTATTTGAGAGTAAGTTGCAATTGTGGATCAATACATTTATGTGGATCAATACATTATGTAGCACATGACAATGTAATACTTAACATCAAGGTTAAAATACTGTGTGTCCCCCCTGAGCCATTTTACAGTAAGTACTTCAGTGAAAATAAACTCTGTAGTCATTAGAAGAGCAGAATGTATGTGTGTTTTGTATATATATATCCAGCCTTGGCTGGAGGAGATCGGTGACTTTTTTGTGTGGAGTTTACATGTTCCTCCCATGTTAGTGTTGGTTCTCTCCAGGTGCTTCGACTTTCTCCCACCATCCAAAGACATGCATGTTAGGTTTCTTGGTTATTTTACATTCTCCATAGGAATGGATGGGGGTGAGTGGCTGTCTGTCTCTCTGTGTTAGCCCTGCGATGGACCTGTCCAGGGTGCATCATGCCTCTTGCCGAGTGACTGCTGGGATAAAACTCTGAAACCCTGAATTTCATAGGCAGTTAAGAAAAATAGAGGGAGTTTAGGAACTATAGTCTATACAAGGAAAGATGTAACAAATAGGGACCAGAAATATATAGATTAATGCAGAGAAGAGCATTTAAGATAGAAGCAAATCAAGTAAACCTGTTTAACTTTGATCAATGAAAATCTTTACTGCCCCAATGTATAGTCACACCATAACTAAAAGTTTGTACACTTGCAGACACATGTATTATACCTATTCAATATTTGATAATGGTTATATTACACAGATATGTTACCTCTGTAATATATAGTAATGTTTATATAGAAAAATTACCTACGTACATATTTTAACAACCATAGATAAGATTTAATTGACAATATTACTTGCTTAGTTTGGCATTTTGTGAATTATTTTCTACCAATAAAATCTCTGTTGGGAAGCTATGTGTGAGATGCGAGATGGTGTGTTGAGTTGGAAGGAGGGTGACGTACCCAAAGCATCAGGCACCAAAACAATCATTACACATTCAAGAAAACAAACAAAATAGACAAAAATGAGTCAGTCTGATATTTCAGACTTAGTTTTGATGATTTGACTTAGTACTCTGAGAAAATGTATGTATTTCTCCACAATACATCAAACTATGGGAATGTGCATCACATATTAGTTTTTTCTGTGGCTGTTACTGTTCTCTGTTTAAATTCCATCCACATCCTGATGCATTTCTACTGTGAAGTGTTGTTCAATGGAGATTAGGCATATGTGAATATGTACCATTTGTCGTTTCATGTGTGCACGAGCTTCTTCTCGTGGTACAGCACTGTCTGTGTAAATTAGATTATCATCATTGCTGTTGACCTCAATGTGAATGGCGCCATGCTCAGACAAAGCAGGAGCAATATGAGTGCAACTGCCCTACTGACACACAACAGCACATTCTGCATCCACAGTCGCAACCCTACAGGCATGAGGCGCAGAAGCATAAAGCTAAAAAACGTGTGGCACCATGAGAGAGGAGGCTGGATGCAGAGAGCAGTCAGAAAATGATTGAGAAAGGGAACATATGAAAGAGGAAACGAAAGGCAGACGGATAAAAGTGGGAAAAGGAGGCCAAGGGGGGGATGGGGGAAGGGAGGAGTAAAATCAGCATGGTGGTAAAGGAATAGTGAGACGGAGAGAAGCTGCAGAAACGGAGGAAATCTAAACACCCAGTTATATAAACCAAAGTGTACAGGTAAAATAGTAAGTACTGCTAGGATTGGTAAAGAGTAACACTACATTTTAAAGGTTTACATAAGCTGTGGTTTAATCAGTGAAAAGGCTGGATGTAAAATAGGTTAGGTAGCAAAATCAAATAGACAAAGTAGTGTGCATTATCTTTGAATACAGGAAAGCCCCTTTCAAATTCTACCTTTAGGATTTTAGTTTAACTTGATTTCAATCTCACAGTTGATCCCATAAATATGCAGAGAATTAAGAACTCCACATATGCCACAAAGCAATAGCATAAACATGTTCTGACACACACAAATGTGTTACAGTGATAGATTATAAAATGAGATCATCACCTCCAACAGAAAATATGATATATAGGAGCAAATGAGGGTTATTCAGAATGAGACAAGACTGATTCAGTCATGACACCATGTATGACAATTACCTTTTAGAGTTTTAAATGACAATTTATTTCCAATTTAATCTAAAAGACATCAAAATCTGATTTAATTTTATTTTTTTAAATCCAGATTTTGCTGCTATGTCCATGTCAAAGTACTATTTAAAACCAGCAATCTGGTTTCGTGTTTAAATTATAATACAAATATTGCTTGTGGTTATTAGACATGGAATAGCACTTGTTTTATTTACACTGAATATAGTTTCATGAGAAATAACTTAACATTAATTTTCCTCAAAACAAAAGAAAGATGCCAGTGATCATTGATCACGGTACTGTGAATGATTTACAATGTAGACACCCAGGAAAACACAGATAAATTAGCCAGTTGAGCAAAAAGACAAAGCCTGTGCTTCAGGCAACCACACCACAGCCAGTGGAATGTAAAATGCAGGAGACACACACTGCTTTCATTGGGCAGACAAAAAGAAGCTGAAAACAGTGAGGCTGTTCTTTCCAATGTCCTTGTGTTAGTTATGGACTTTAATCTGGTTAAATTCTCGGTTACCATAATCCACTCCACTTTTTATTTATTTACTTTTTTTACACACAGTAAAACAAACAAGGTACCATGGCAGCATCATAGAAAATGACTCATATTTCAGCCAGAGACTTACACATACGTAACTCACTTTTTAACTGTAGACAGACAGTGTGATCCTCTGAAATCACAACGTATTTGTTAGTTTTATGACATGCACTCATTTCTAATCACATCTATTCAGGGCATCTGCTGTCCAGGCACAGCTTAATGCTGCTGCTGTTTTGCAACCCACACAATGCCTCATAGAGTTTTTATCTCTCTGACACACGCAAATACACACACATTAAATATTCATTCATGTATGCAGAGGCAGTTATTATCCTCTAGCAGGAAGTGTTATCGCAAAGAGGATCTGCTGAAAAAGTGTGTCCATCATCTCTGCTTTATGAAATGCTTGTTAATTCTTAGTCTTAATTCATGTTTTGTCCTTCTGAATGTATACTCCTTTCAGGCTTACTGGCCTGTTGTACTCACCGCTCAGTATGTCAAAATATAACATTAGTTTTCTAGGTATAAAATTAAAAAAGGAAACAAACAAGCAAAAATAAAATGTACTAAAGCTGACCTAGTTGTTTGAGAAAAACAAGATTATCTCCATGAAGTATAATATCTAATTAGAAGCTTAACTATTCCCACCTTCACTATCACTTAAATATCTGCGCCATCTGCTGCTTGCTTTAAAATGGTGATTTCATTGAAGTAATCCATGTGTTTCTACCTAAATAAACCCATTTTCATTAAATATTATGACATGTCTGTAGATGGGCTGTACCACCTCCCCTCCCCCTCAGCTTCTCACACTCCCTTGTTCATCCTCTTCCGCTGCTGTTGCTAAGCCTGAAGAGTGTACACTAGTCTGTGGAAACCAGTAGACTCTGAGAGGTGGATCTCCCAGTGTGTTGCTATGGGCAACACACTGTGTTCAGCAGAGAATCATGTCTAACATACAGACCTTCACACATGTGATAGTATATGACCTATTTCTTAGTGTAGTCAAAATAGATCCCATTCTGAAGCTTATGTGTGGTGCACTGCATGTACGTTATTTCATTTAATATTTTTCTAATTCAAAGCGATAAAAAACTACAATAAAAAATATGAAGAATAAATCTTCTCATATTTTTTCATCTTGTTTCTTATTCATGTGTTAATGATACGTCATGATAAAACGTATCCCAATCCCACCTGACTCGCTGCACATTCTAATTCTCTGCACATCTGCCTCGAGCTCACTGTGACCCTCTCTCTGTCTCAGCCAACAGTGATTCACCTCAACCACATCAGCAAGCGTAGACCTCAAGTCACTTTCTTAGCAGGTCACTATAGCTTCTTCTGCACACATGTAACCCAAACCAGATATGTAAGGAGGACATGGGGAAAGATTGTTACAAAAGAAAACAGAAAAGTGAAACATGCCTTAGATTTTTCCTTGCAATATATGCAGTATATTTTGGTTGTTTTATTTGTTTAAGTTTAATTTGCATGTGTCAACGGATTTTCAGAAGATGCAGTGTGAAGATGCTAGTTGTTGAAAGGAAATATTAAAATGATGTTTTAAGGAGAAAGCTGCTGGCTACAAAGAGGCTCTACGTTGTCTTGTTTGAGCTTTAAATTTATAAAGGATAGCAATGAGCTGGGGAATTATTGGGGAGTCATATAACTGTGATGACAAGCTGATTATTAAAAGTTGTTCAAAAGATTTCAGTAAATGTGCTGTATCAAAACTAAGAGGTTTCTTTGTTCCAAACAATAATAAATAGGAATAATGATTTACAGATGTGCAGCTGAAGGAAATAACAGGGAGCACTGCTAGTAAGTAGAAATATAGCTGTCTGATGCCACATAAATCTGCAACTTTAGTTCTTCAGGGATGGATATCAATTTTATGATCAAGACAAATGTCTTGTATTTGGTATAAGTAATGTATGGAAATGATATCAACTGCCTTAGAGTAAGTTATGAGGTTGCATGACTCAACCAGGAGGCTGCCTTGGGGATCTTAAAGGCAACTTCAATGTAAGAATGGTACTAAATCAATTTCATACATGATTACACCTGTGTTATGGTGAGTTCTACATGATCCAACAGTTATCAGATCATTTATAAATCATCTATGAAAGTGCATTTATTGATGATAGAAATTTAGTGAATTCGTCAAATATTAAATTGTCTGTTTCTCCTTTTTCAGGAGATAATAAATGAGACATGAGAGTTAAGCTGAACACAGTGCATAGATAGAAAGTAACTGTCAATGCATGGTGTGGAAATGGGCTCCTCTGATGAGAGAATGCACCACCCAAGTCTTATCAGTTAGAGCTATTGCAATTTTACCCACAAACTATTTTAACCTTCTTTTAGACACTGCAGTGACTTATGAATAGAATAGTTAATATACATTTAGTTGATTTCACATGCGGACATATTGCTGTACAGCTGTTGAGAGAAGTGAGGAGTTAATAGCACATTTATTCCCATTTATAACTGAGAGTGTGCAGATTACATTTATGGATACAGAAACATTTGACAACGGAGAGTGAAAGGATTTTATTTTTAAATTTTAGGCGAACATTTGATTAGTTATTTACAGAGAATTTAAATGTTTGTGGGTGTTTGTAAAGTTGACTGATACCTAGGTGAACAATCATGTAGTGATTTTGCTCAATTGTTTATTTTTTTTCTGAAATCCGTTTGGTCTTTCAGAGAAAGTGAAAAAATATTAGTGTTAGTAGATAAATTATCAATCAATTGATTGACAATTATTTATAGTAGGAGAATTAGCAGAGGTGGACACTGCCAGAAATGTACATAAAAACCTTTTGGTTTAATCCAGAAGAACTATATCTTTATTAAAGTTATAGTAAAGATGTAAAAGTCTCCTACTGAATGACCAGAGTGAGCTTATGTGATGTTTATCCTCAGCTTCCCCTGATTAATCTGGAAAAAGTGACCAGAGCAACCTGAAAGAGGTCAGAGATGGATGATCATCAGACAAATAGCCTACTTCCCAGAGCAAAAAAGAAATGAGACAAAATAGGGAGGAAAAATAACCCAGAAGATGAAAGCTCTGACAAGGACAGTGAGGGAGATTAAGAGAAAGTTTATCTCCATCAGAGAGTTTTGTCCAAGAAAAAAAAATCACTGAGGCCAGTGCTGAGACCAGCACTGAGAACAGTTACAAGCTGTGAAATACCTAGTACAGACTAATTTCTCTTATACATGGCTCTGAAGTGTCATAGAAATGCAAAAGCCACAACACAATTAGCTACAACCGAAGTTAGACTTTTTTTTTAAAAAAACTACCGCTGCAGAAGTTAGGCTACCTGAAGTTAGCTGTGTAAGTAACATTACGTGAATAGATATTTTCAATCCTAATGAATGAATAGCAGGAGATACTTTGAAAAAGACAAGTACATCACAGATGGTATTGTGTTCTCTGTAACACGCTAGCAGTTACAGTTCACGCTAGCAGTGTAACTACACATTTAGACCGCATTGATCGTCTCATCCTGTTGCTGATTTGTCTCAATGAAGTCCAGATTAAATGACTTCAGTTGAAAAGATATGTGGGGAAATGTTAATGCTAAGAAAAAGACATACTGATTTTAGTAAAATATCATCAATAAACAATCTTTTACAGAACACACATAAACACATACACACACAGGTAGGGTATAATATTATTCTCAGAGGTAACACCTACATTATGGGGTGGGTTACTTCATTAGGCAATACCACCAATTAGTAACAAGTTAGAGGTCAAGCATACCAAAACATTCTGTGAAACAGTGATTCATAGGGAGTTTTAAAAAAATCACAACAAGAATGTAGCTAAGTAGCTAAGTGTGGAGTGTTGTGGCTAAGTGTGGAGTGTTGTGTTGTGGCTAAGTATTGAGTGTTGTAGCTAAGTGTGGAGTGTTGTAGCTAAGTGTGGAGTGTTGTGTTGTGGCTAAGTATTGAGTGTTGTAGCTAAGTGTGGAGTGTTGTGGCTAAGTGTGGAGTGTTGTGTTGTGGCTAAGTATTGAGTGTTGTAGCTAAGTGT
>JBAMHV010000007.1:18811311-18836266 GCA_037177535.1 Pseudomugil gertrudae
ATATACTTGTATATCTAGTCTTTTTTGTCTTAAAAACATCACACACGTTGAGACGTTGACGCGCCCTCTGGTGGGTATCTCTGTACATTGCAGCAGGATTTAAAACTACCACTGTCACTACCATTTCAGAACCAAGGACAGCTCCGGGTGACCGAGGTTAAGGGAGGTGTCATGTTTTTTCTAATGCAATTTATTAAAGGATTTTTTTCCTGTTTTAACAATCATAATGTTTTAAATTACTAGATGCTGAGCTAATATCTTTTTGAAAATTATCTTAAACGTTTGTTAAAATAGTACCATCTGTCATTCATCTGAAAATAAGCCATGCTGACCTAAATATGGCTACCCAATCAGTCATCCCAGTGGATCACCTTACCACTGAGAAGGTTACCCTGCTTCCCTATATGCTCTCTGTGGACACTGGTTTCCTTATTAGCTAAATTATTTTCATTTCAAGCCATAGGATGACCTAATTACCCTGTTCATTCCTGGCCAGTGCCTCACTTTCATCTGTTGCAGATAGAAAATAATTCCCTGAGAAGTACGATGTAAAAGGGCAGAAAGAGAGAGAGAGTTAGAGAGAGTTAGAGAGAGAGAGAGAGAGAGAGAGAGAGAGAGAGAGAGCAGCCACAAGCCCCTGTAGTTTTTATTCAGGTGTGGCATTTTGAGTTGATCCCATACTTCCCCTGACACTTGTATTCGTGTTTGGGTCTTAATTAAAGTGATATTTCGAGAGAGGAGGTTGTGTTTGTTCAGTTAATGAACCCCAGTATTCTCTGCGGGCAAATGGAAATGCAAGCACTCCAATTAGCATATGTTAGCATTTTACTATGTTTATTCCTCACCATGGAAAACAGCTTACCAAAGCAAAAAGCTTTCCAGCCTTGTAAGAGTAGCTGCAGAACTTTTTCGATGCAAAATAATTGACTCAAACTAATTAAACGTAGATGTATTAAAATTACATCTAACAGATTTATGCATGCAGATTGATTTTATTTGTATGTGGATGCGCAGGTTGGGTCAAATGCTGAGCTAGCCTGTATGGAATTCAGCTAGTTATACAGGTGTGTTTATGAGACATAAAAAAAAACACAGGGTGAAAAAAATACTTTATTTCATAAATGTATACAGTACATGTGTTGGGAAAATCCCCATCAATGAAGTAGTCTGCTTGATAGTGCGGCTTGCATATGCCTTTACATAATATTTGTCATATTTACATAAGCTTTGTTAGCAAACACACAGATAAGAAAGAAAGATATTTTTGTTTTTTCATAACCAAAACTATTAATACATAAGATGTGCAAACTTATTGTCCACTTATGCTTCCAAAACATTTTGGATGGAATTGCTGCTCCACTCTGATTGTCTAAATAATAATATTATAGTAATAACATAAGTAATGATGATAATGATAATAACAAACACATACTGACAATGTTGCAGTGGTATGTCACATACAGTAAATAGGTAACACTCTTTTCCCAATATTCCTCTTCCTTATTAGATCACAGATCCTTTCCATTTTTCATATCACTTATAAATCTTATTTTACTTGATAAAGTGAATAATTACTCCTTTTGTTTAATTTTCCTGTTATGTATCATATCAGTCCTCCATTCAGGCAGTCACTGAAAAGTCAGTCATTGTATAGGTCATTGTTTATTATTGCAGCTTCTCCTTGAGGGGACATCTGAAGACGTCGTTTCTTGCCAAACGTAGAAAAGGAATTGTGGACATCCAGTTCGCTTCGCTGTGCAGTAGGCCGCAGGGTACAAAATCCTGATGGAGTTCCAGGGATATACACATTATGGTGGTAGTCAGGTGGTGGGTGTGGATGTGGGTGTGGATGTGGGTGTGGGTGCGGGTGTGGGTGGGAAGGGATTGATGGCTGCTGTTGTTGGGGTGGAGGTGTGCACCGAGGCGTCCAGGGGCGAGAGGGGACCCCACTAGGTGAAGGGGACATTTTGTAGTCTGTGAAGAGACATGAGAAGAGAGGTGAATATTTATTATACACTACTGACCTTACTAGGAGAGAACTATTTTCATTTGCATAAAACTTATGTAAATCAGGTTTTAGTGGTTTGCAAGAAGGACAATAAACAAGTGCATGCAGCAAAAAAAGAGGTCATGACGACAAAAAAAAAAAATAAAGGACAGTGGAGCTTTAATGATGCTGCATTAACCCTACTTATGTTAGTAAAGCAGAATAAAGATAAAAGAACATGCTTACATCAGTTTCTATACTTTCACTTGGACAAATGTAATTATTAATGTAATAAAGTTAGGTGCAGTTAGGTGCACCAGCTTTGGCTCTCTTACCTTTCACGCCTTTCATATGAGTACCCCAGGTCCAGTACTGTCCAGGAGCCATGGAGGTTACATAGTTGTCTGGGTCTGCATGCATGGCCTTACGCATGAGGGTGCCATCCATGTTAATAGAGTTGTAGCTATGATCAAGACAGCATATTTGTGAAAATGAACTCTATAAATACCGTACATTGACATTTACACATACTGCAACTTTGGACCGTTTCACTATTTGAACATAGATTAACATCAGTAAATGATGGCAGAATGTAAGATGAATTGACAGCAGTCAGATACCTTTTTATGGAAGAGTTTTGGTTCTTTGTAAGTGTCCAATCAGTGTTTGGCTGCTTAAGCTGCAGGAAAAAAGACATATGCATTAATCAGAATCGACATCCAATGTAAAAATCATATATAATAAAGGGAAACTTCTCTTTTTTCATAAATATCTTAATCTTCAAAACCCTGCTTTATATCCAGTTGTGCCAACAAGTTTGGTTTAAAGAGACTCAGGTCCCTGAGACGAGATAAAAGAGAGTAAAAAACAAAAAAAAACAAAAAAAAGATTGTTTAATGTGCCACCTACAAGTGAGAACTGATAGGGACAGTATATTGAGTTTATCTGAAATGGAGATTGCTTTTCTGATGGATCGTGGCTGCCGCCTTGCGGACGTTTAATAAAACACAGATTATAGGAGATGCTTTCAGCTCCGACTCGCCTGTTACCAAGTTTTGCTTTTATCTTCTTTTACGCGGCGGGAAGGGTGAAGGGGGTCATCTGATTGATATTTATCCCGAATTTACCACTATAGTATGGATTCCACGCTCTATTAATTCGCCTAAAGTTGTTAACAAGGAGAATGCGACGTAAGCGTGTTATTAGAGTCGGTAATTCAAAATTCTCTTCTCGCCAACTACGCACAAAACCAATTAGAACCCCACCGGGATGAAACGAAACATGATTTTAATCTTCAAAGGAAACAGTGCCAGGGAGAAAATTAAGAAAATTACACACGTCATTGTTTTGTGGATTTTATGCATCATTTTACATTAATATTTGCCTGATGCTCCTCGAGCGAGGTTTTTAATTAAAAGTATCAGAGACAGCCTTAAAAAGTTTGAGATTCTTCTAGCTGCAGGTGCACTCGCGACTTACTTGTTTGATTTATACGGTTGACTGCCCATTTATTCTAAGTTTTTACCTTCTATCCATCAATTTAAACAAGCCTGTGCACTTGCTTTATGTGATGCTCAAATGGTTTCTCTGTGATTTGTCTTTTATGTGTCACTGACGACCTCATGAGGACTCGTGTGAGAGCATAGCACGCTGAGGGATTCTGGGTGAATTAGTGGAGCCAATTAATAAGAGAAGGACATTTTCTCCTGAAGGAGCATAGCTGCAGGCGGAACAATCAGTGTGACCTCGAAAACCCTCCTGTGGCCAGGGGTGTCCGGCAGTGACATTTCTCACTCTGTCTGGTGGAATCTATGCGCTCTATCCTTTGTTTCTCTGTGTTTTGAGAACAAGGCGGGGACGAATATCAGCATTACGCATTACGCACACATTCACGGTCTGCTGCTCCGTCTAAAAAAAACACCAGTGTAGATATCCTACCGCTATAAATGCCCTCTCACAATATTTCCTTCCCTCTTTCTTCTTCGATACATCCCTCCTCCTCCCCTCCCTCGCTCCGCAAATATGAAGCTACACCTCTCCCTCCCTCTCTCTTCACATTTAGCGGACAACATCGGGGCCGATCTATAGGCTGTCCACGTCTCAGTCCAGCCATGTCCTTGCACCCTCCCATACTCCCCTCTCCTTCTCCTTGTCCCCTCCCCACAACGGTCTCGCCCCCTTTCTCTTTCCAAAACCGGCCATTTGCCATTTCTCATCAATAATTGACAGCCCCCTCTTGTGAATACGCCACACTGTGTGTAGCAGAGCGGTACTGTTGTGGCTGTGCCCTTGAGGCACAGTTAGTGAGGTTATCTGTCCTATATCGTTAGTTTGAGAGCAAGAAGGCGAGTGGCAAAACCGTCTGATCAACAAGAACTGTAGCAAACAACTTCTATTTACCATTAGGCTCATAACCTTGACTTCTTGTTCAAACTCAGTGGAATGTGCTGGAAGCAGGTGTGTGTCCCATCTCACCTTACAAGTGCTTAAGTGTGAAACTATATGATTATTTATGTTGCAATTAGTTTATGAGTTATTGTTAAAGCTTGAATTAAGACTTAAAATGGACCCAGATTTAGCAGTATCCCCCGCTCCTTTCACACATTTGCCTAAATGACTTCTCACTTCATTGTAACAGCCGGTCTGCACGCAGCATATGCTCTGCGCTCTTTTATTAACAAGTCAGTTAAACTATAATCTCGCATGGTCTCATTTTAGTCCCGGGTTCAGAATATTGACTTACAATGAAGATGATTTATGTTTTTTAAATGACACCCAGCCCACTAATAACAGGGAGGAATTAGGATTTAACTCAGGTTTTGTTCAAGTTGACTTTAAACATATGTGGCATGTATGATTTGACCTTCATGAGATGGAATGTCACAGTCTGGGCATGTACTGATATTTTATTATCATTATTATTATTATTATTATTATTATAGCTGAGTCTGAAGCAGGTGAACTGACAAGGACAACATACACCCACTTAGTCTTATACAGATGCTAATCTAACTATACCTCGCTGGGAGTAGTTGCTCCGTTGTTCACAGATGCGCTCCGGCTGTGCGCGTTCCAGGAGTTTTCTGTGCTCTTCGCCTCGTTGTTCCTCGGTGTGATGCTCGGGCTGCACGGCTTTAGAAACATAAAGTCACTTTTGGCTGAGTCGGGGGTCAGACACACTTTATAACAATATGACTGAGAGAGACTGCTATTTCCATTCACCTCCATACAGTTCGTGGGGACTTTGGCTGCGGATGAAATCTGCAGGTTAAGGTTGGATTTTTTGAACACCTCTGGAGGTGGCTCCGGCTGAAACCCCCCGCAGCAGCAGCAGGCTAATGGGGGCAGGTTGTATCCACTGTGGGTCTCCCTGTCCTTGTAGCACTTGACTGCAGCCAGCACGATAATAGCCACGAGGAATATTAACGATATTGTGCTCAGTGACACGATCAAGTAGAGTGCGAGGTTTGATGGGGGCTGTGGGCTGAGTGTGAGGTCTCCGAAATCTGACAGCGACTCGGGCACGCTGTCTACCACCGTGAGAACAATGGAGACGGTGACGGAAAGCGGTGGTTGTCCGTTGTCCTTGACTAATATTACCAGTCTTTGCCTTGTTGCATCTTTTTCAACTAAACGGCGTATAGTCCTGATTTCTCCTGTATACAGAGCCACGCTTAACAGCCCTGGGTCTGTCGCCTGCAACACCTGGTAGGACAGCCGGGAGTTTTGCCCAGCGTCTGCGTCTAACGCTGTTATTTTGGTAACTAGATACCCAGCGTCTACCGACCGTGGAACCACCTCAGTGGCCACTGTGCCGTTTTTGGGCAACGGGGAAACAATAACAGGTGCGTTGTCGTTCTGATCCAAGACAAAGACGTTAACTGTGACATTGCTGGCAAGAGGAGGGAAGCCTGCGTCCTGCGCTTGTACCAGGATCTGAAAGTTTCTAAGTTGCTCATAATCGAAGGAGCGCAGAGCGTAGATATTCCCGTTGTCAGAGTTGATTGAGACATAAGTGGACACTGGCATGCCCTGTATCTGACCTTCGAGAATAGAGTAAGACAGATAGGCATTCTGATTAGAATCAGGGTCAAATGCAGAGACAGTGCAAATGGAGGCGCCAGGGGCATTATTCTCGGTCACATAAACAGTGTATGAAGGTTGAGAAAACCGCGGGGGGTTGTCGTTAATGTCAGACACTTGAACAAGGATAGTTTTCCTGGTGGAGAGCGAAGGCGAGCCCAAGTCCCGAGCTGTTAGGGTGATGTTATACTCAGACACAGTTTCTCTATCCAGGAATTCGCTCGTCACCAGTGTATAATAATTTCTGAAAGATGTATGGAGCTGAAAGGGGACATTGTTTGGAATCTGGCAGTCCACGTTACCGTTCTCCCCTGAGTCTCGGTCCATGACACTTATCACGGCTATCACGGTGCCCGGTGGCGCATCTTCCTGGACAGGTGTGGATACAGATGTGAGGATGACTTCAGGCGAGTTGTCATTCACATCTAGGATGTCTACCAGTACTTTGCCGTGTACTGCCACAGCCGAGGGCCCCCTGTCTTTTGCTTGTACATACAGCTCATACACGCTGGCTTTCTCATAATCCACAACACCCTTCACTCGGACTTCACCCATGTACGGGTCCACACTGAACAGCTCGCGCACCTTAAGCGGTGCGTGTCCGCTGAACGCATAAGTAACCTCCCCGTTCGAGCCTTCATCCAAGTCTGTGGCGTTAAGTTTCAGCACCAGTGTCCCCCTTGGCGCGTTTTCTACCAGGCTTGCCCGGTAAACAGAGCGATCAAACACAGGTACGTTGTCATTTGCGTCTAGCACCGTAATAGTTATCAACGCTGTCCCAGAGCGTTCAGGTGATCCTCCATCATAGGCAGTGAGAACCATTTCGAGCTTTTTTTGCTGTTCCCGGTCCAACGGAGTGTCAAGCACCAGCTCAGCAAACTTGCTTCCATCATTGCGCGTCTGGATATTCAGGATGAAGTGCTCGTTTGCGCTCAGCTGGTATGAGCGCAGAGAGTTTGTGCCCACGTCCTGGTCCTGTGCGCTCTCTAACGGAAAACGCGAGCCGGGTGCCGCGGACTCTGTGATGTCAAGGTTAAATTCATTCCAGGGGAAACTGGGAGAGTTGTCGTTCACGTCTAAAATCTCAACTTCCACTCTGTACAGTTCTAGCGGATTCTCAATTACTACTTGTAAGTGTAGAAAGCAGCTCGGACTCCGTTCACACAGCTCCTCTCTGTCTATCTTTTCATTGACGAAGAGAATTCCATTTTCCAAGTTCACTTCTAAATACTGCTTCTTTGCGCCGGAGACTATGCGAAATCGACGAGCTGACAGCCTGGTCACATCCAAACCCAGGTCTTCTGCGATGTTGCCCACAAAAGCTCCGTGCTCCAGCTCTTCAGGAATGGAGTACCGAATTTGCGCAAGAACCAAGTCCACAACACACGCACACAAAAGTAGACAGATGACCAGGCCAGTCACCGGTAACCAGCTGCTTCTGGAGAGTCTGTGATCCATCTCAGCAGCGTGCGTAAAATCACCTCACCCAGACATCTTTCCTTCATAAAGTCATTCAGCTGTGCAGCTAGAAAATAATTACAAACGGGAAGATGGGAAATAAACTGTCAGATGCAAGTTTTTCCACATCTGTGTGTAACTTTATAAAATACTAACGGCGCGAGAACAGGACAGAATAGGATAGTGAAGGCTCCTCTCCGTGTTGTGCCCTGCGCGTTACTGGTGGCGTGTGAACGGGGTAGACTGGCGCTTTGATTTTCCAGTGTAGTGGGCGCTCGGAGGAGCTGGTGGGGAGGCGTGTGTCTGTTTGTGTGTGTGTGTGTGTGTGTGAGAGACAGAGAGAGAGAGAGAGAGAGAGAGAGAGAGAGAGAGAGAGAGAGAGAGAGAGAGAGAGAGAGAAATGGAGAAAATGAGAGAGTTTGACAGAGAGAGGGGTGGAAGGGTGGATGTTGCTTCTCGCTGCTCTGCATTGGAGGATGCCGACGCCAAGTGCGACTCTAATTACTGTAGACGTTTAACCCTTTTGCATCTCCATGTCTGTTCGTCTGACCCATTAAAGAGACGAGAGGTCGGAAGTGTGACAGAGCCAGATTTGGATTATAAGACGAATTGTGTCATGGGTGTCGTTTTCTGAGCTGCATTTACCAGATGATGGCGGATAAGGATTTATCTTCATGTCTACTGTCTTATAGGATGACAGCGATCAGCCAACATCATTCAACTTTGTTTTAAGTTAAACCCCATCACTGATTCAGAAAAAAATAAACTCCTGTGTCCCACTATGTCATATTAAAGGCTCTCATTGTTTTTGCCTCAAATGGCCCAGTGGCCACTACAGCTCCAGGGACTTAATAATGCTTTTTAATTAGAGTCCTTTGAAGATGAATGCCCGCACTGAAAAACAGCCCCATTCATTAATCATCACATACGAAATGGGTTTTTACAAAAAGAATCTTTGATAGGTCATGATATTCATTTTTAATCAACATTTAATAGTATGAGCTACTTTGTGTTGTTAAAAATGATTCCACAGACAATCATGGATGCACAAAAACACGCATTACACGATTTTAATTCACTTAAGCAGAGCTGAACATGTAACAACACAATCAACATAAAAGCAGTGCCATAAAACCTTAATCACACTTGTTCTCTAATCGGATATTATAGTTTGGATTATATGAGCATCCCATGTAGGTGATGTGTTTACACCATTTGAAGAGGAGAGAAAAGTGGATGTTTGTTGAGGAAATACTAAAATCCTCAAATCAGATTATGAATGACGCTCCTGGATGAAAGTGTCACTGTTATCATTTTTATGTTACGTTTGTTCAAATCTAATCTTTTCTCTATAAACGACAGAAAGCGCGAAACAGGGAGTAAAAGGGAATTAAAGGATGCCTTTGTGAATTCGAGTTTGTCTCCAGGAAGACACGAGCAGCATCCTAATGCAAAACTGTGGTTTGAAATGTGAAAGTCTCTTCTTGGGACTGACGACATAGCCTTGCCCCCCAAGCAAAGAGGCCACATTTAAATTCCCCCTGAAACCTGAGGACTGCATCGTTTGTTCAAAATTGGGTTGGACGACAGTGTTTGGAGAAACAAAGTGATACTACTGTCCAACCCCAGGAGATGGTTTTCACTTCGAATTAGCAGTCGTTGTGACATTTCTCCCTCAACGAAATGAATGAATAATTTATCATAAGGACATGGATGTAAATTATGAGTAACTCCTCTTTAGTTTGACATTTAAAAGATCCCCTAAAATGTCATGGTTTACTTTTAAATGAAAACTGTATTGTTTTTTTTACTGTGAGTTTCAAAAGATGATGCATCTTTACTTGCATTGATAACAAAAGTTCTAACAGGAAGCCCCGAAACACACCACCCTCCCATTTTTCAGGACAAAAAATCCCCAGGTTTAAATAAGCAGAAAACACAATCTGCTTGTAGACTTAACCTCAAGCAGATGGTTAAGCTTCTCCAGAAATGATTATATTTCTGGAAAAAGAGAAAAAATCCCCACTGCCAGTTCCATTGCTTTCCCCTTCATTTTAATTAACGGAGTGAAGGATTAGTGTGCAGCTATCCGGGATCAACTGTTCTTCGACGGAAGAATACAAATGTTTTGTGATAAATAATCCCAAAGCACTCCGACCGGCGCTCCCTCGGTGCTTGTTACATTAACATGCATTACACGCAGCATTAAGCCGCTCTCATCCGCCCCTATCGCCCAGCTCACCCCATTGTCCGACAGGAAGACAGCCATTACTTTCTCTGAACTGGCTCTTAACTGACACCTGACCGTGACCTGATATTGCGCTTCCTGAGGAATTAGATTGTAAGAGACAACAGAGTGTATCAAAGACGAGGAGGGATTGATGGATACGGACCTATTTATTCTGAAACTCAATCAATGAAAAAGTTTTCTTCTACAAGTGTTTTTCAGCTGAACATGTCTACAGGCTGCATTTTGTCTGGCTTATCGAACAGCTTCTTTTTTATTTGCGATTCAACTGCGCCATCTGCTGGAGTTACAGTAGAAATTAACAGAGCAATTTGACATATCAGTGTTGAGCCATGCAATAAACTAAATAAAAACAGAATTCGTTGTAATTGAAGAAAATTTTATTTTCTCAAAATAAATCATAAATATCTACTGGTTCAGTATTTTTGACTAAACTATTTAGATTTAAGATTTTAAACCTCAAGTTATGAGATTTTTGCCTAGAAAAAGTGTCTGTGTTGAAATGTTGAAATGTAAGGTTATCTTTGGGATTGACAAGGATAAAGAAAGTTAGATGTTTTGGGGACAAAATTAGAGAGGCCAGAAAAAGAGCAGATACAGAGAAGGGATAGTGAATATATTAGATGGATGCAGAGGTTGGGACCACCAGGCAGAAGGCCAAGAGAAAAACCAGAGTAAGTGGATGTAGGAGGGCATGAAGTTAGCTGCAAGAAAAGAGGAATTAGAGAACAGGGTTGTAAGCACATTAGTCACTGTTCCCTTTAAGGGAATGGCCAACAAGTAAGAGAAAAATGTACATTTTCGCTTTGATATGTTCTTAAACACTGCTGGTGACCTGTCCAGGGTGTACCCTGCCTCTCGCCCGTTGTAAGCTGGGATTGGCTCCAGCCCCCCCGCGACCCCATTCAGGGAAAAAGCGGTAGAAAATGGATGGATGTTCTTAAACATCAATTTTCAAAACCTATCTGTAATAAAAGGAATGGAATAGATGTCCACTACAAGCTCAAAGGCACACAAAGAAAACCTTACAAACACAGTTTGAAATGATTTTCTTGTTAATTTGAGCAAAATTTGTTATCACATATGTACAAATGTGGAAAAAAATGTTACCTTTTGGTATTATAAGTCATTTTAATGATAAAATGGAGTCAGCTGTGTTTAGGAACCCAGCTTTATTTACTGAAAAAAGGCTCAATCAAAGGTTGAGTTCACAAGACGTTTGTGTTTACACATCATCCTGCATACAAATTAGCTTACTGATACCCTTACAAGAAGACCTGTGGCTCCCCTATTCCACTTAGTCATGAACAAATGGAAGAAATTGTTATCCTTCCCATGTGTGCTCAAGCTGCAAAGATCACTCCAGGTACAAAGAGTGTAACAGCATGTGATGTCACAACACCATCAAAGCAGCTCAATGTCTCTATATCACACTGACTGATGTTCATGCTCATGAGTCCACTCTCAGAAGTACACCGAACAACACTGGTGTTCATTTTGGACAAATTGCAAAAGGAAAGGCCTGCTCTGCTCTTCAGAAGAAGTTGTCAACAGTTTGCTGAAGATCGCAAAGAGAAGTCAGAAGAAGGCTGGAAAAAAAGGTTTCTCATGAAGCTCAAAACAAAATTTTATGATTTCAGTTGCATCACAACCTGAACTCTGTCAGATTAATCAGATAAAACAATAGTTTCATGGTTTGTGCAAGTTTTGCTGCACATGGAACTCAACAACTTGCCATCATAGATCAAGCAATTTGGAATTCTGTAGGAATATACTGAATCACAACTGAAATGTTATTGAGCACCAAGGCAACACCAATGGTTCTGCCAAGAGATGTTATCAAAAACATTGTATTATATTGTGAATACATGCATAGATTTGCTTTTTATGCTCATGTGCTATATATTTTGGGGACAAAATGTAACAGCAACCCCTTTTATGGCCTGTATTGGGACCTTTTATGATAATAGATGACACAACATTTTCATAATCATTATCAGTTACGGGTGTAATAAAACCAAAAAAAGATTAATATTCATTTATTTGAACTGGGAAATAGTGAGGAACAAACCGTGCAGTTTGTTTCTGTTTTATCTGTGATCCTATGGCGCCATCTATTGTATATATACAAGAACTACAGCAGCTGCAAGATGCAGTTTATAATGTTCACTATGATAAATATAATGAAACTCTTTGTTTAATTCAATATGTCGCGGGCTTCAAAATTACAATTATTCATGTCATCATTGTTTACTCTTTGTTTTAAAGCTGTCGTTTGGTCAGCATCAGCCAAGTTTTGTTGGCTTCTGGTTGTGTTGTGGTTTCACAAGCTTTTTGTTTTGATATAAAAATGATATTTAAGGAATACAGAGACAGAGATATTGAACAGTGCCTGTGGTTGAACCCTGTGTCTGCAAACTGCTCGGTTACTAAAGTAACCACTAGACTAACCCGATGCTTTGGAAATCAAAAGAACTTTTATTACTGACCTCAAATGCATAACTGCTTATGGCTTAATTTTGTAGTCTTGATTTACTTGTTTTTTATATGGACTTCATCAGTGGGTTAAAGTTGTGTGTTTGGGTGTGGCTTTGTTATGGCTAATGGGGTTTTGATGTTTTGAAATATAAATAATTTATACTGTATAAAATGGGGGAAAGACCACCCAAAACATGAAAAAAGAAATAAAGAATAAATCAGACAGTGCCTGTGATTGAAACTTTAACACACTAGGCTACAAACTTTGAAGAACCATTGTGTTAAACTAATGTCAAACAGAATTAGTCAAATAATATCAATGAAGACCCAGCTACTGTCAGCTACTGATGATCTCATTTTAGGATTGCTTAAAAGGTTTTAGAATAGAATAGAATAGAATAGAATAGAATAGAATAGAATAGAATAGAATAGAATAGAATAGAATAGAATAGAATAGAAGAACTTTATTCATCTCAAGTTGGGAAATTTAGACATTCTTTGTCATATTTGGTCAGAAATCAGTATTCCTCGGCTATGCTGATTTTGTTTTTTCAGACATGATGAACTTTGGTATCAAACTTGTGATGTGAATGAGATGAACCAAAGAGGGTGAATAGCTGTCAAAATAATTCATCATTGGTGAAACAAAATGTTACATATTCTCTGAAATCTGCAATGAGTGCATCTTCATCATTTCAGTTTGGGTCACATTGCTTTCAGGGTAAATGTTATGTGGTGTTATTTACCTTGTTTTTCCAAATTGTTTTTCTGATATAAAATAAAGATCTACTGATGAAAGGATTTGCAAAATAAAAAGAAAGAAAAAAAGTACCCTAAATAAATTATTGGGTGGTCGTTGTGCTACAATGTGCTACACTGCTGCGCTGACAAATCATTACCTCCGCCAAGGAGGTTACGGTATGTTTTCGCCAGAGTTTGTCTGTTTTTAACTGTTTGCAACATAAGTCAAGAAGTTATTGGTGTATTTTGATTAAATATTCAGGATATTTTGGGAGTGTCACTGGGAACAAATAAATAACTTTTGGTGGAGATCCAGAAAAAATCCTGGATTCTGGATCACTTTGAAATTTTCAGTAACATTATGGTGCTGCTTGGCAGATGTCTGCGCTCTCAGAGTGCTTTTCTAGTGTTATGAATGTGTTTCTCAAAAATATATTGCAGTCCTATTTGACCACTTCTATCTCTGAACAATTTCTCCAAAATTTGAAAAGGATTTCAACTGGAATATTGTTTACCAAAATTGCTGAGAAGCCATGTTTCCTGCAGAGCGAAACATGGCAAACTAGAAAGCTTGCCAGGGTTAGCAACAGTAACCATGCAGGGCATGGTTACTGTCTTCGGAGGGCGTGAGAGAAAACACACATTTGCAAAATACATTTTAATTATATTAACACCTTTGTTACCAAATCCATGACATCTGATAGTTAAGCACTCTGTCTTTAACAAGAAGTATTTCCCTGTAAAGCATGCAGTACACTAAAACCATTTGCAGTCACTTCCTTAACAAGTATGATTACTGATTAGTGATTGCACTTAAATAATTAGTACACAATAACCTTCTTTTTAAACTAACCTCTTAGTGAAATACATTTGGAACACAGTGATAAATCAATACCATCTGTCTCCCAGCTCAAGATAAACATTAGATATTTATATGTAGGCTATATCTTCAGGTCTTCTCTCATTTGCACTTGCCTTATCAATTTCAAAATCAGCTTATGGTGCTGCCTTGCTACTTGCATTTTCATGAGGTGGTGGTTTCTGAGGTGGAGGAGCTGGGCCGGTGTTTTGGTGGCATTATTAGGTTTAAGTCAGAACCATTTTACTAAGCTGTCATGCTTAAGGTGACTCCGAGGCACAACAGTCCACACAGATACCAACCCCATTGTAAAACTCTTCAAGCTAATATCACTATTTATTTACTTCATTGGGATAGATGCCACATCTTATTTAGATTTTATGACCCTGGAAATTTACCCCTAGACACCAACAAAAAGCAAATGACTGTAATAAACATGAAGTTATTGAAGAAATTTAACTTTTTTTCTGATGTGTGTGTGTCTGTGTTAGCTGTTGGTGTATTAAAAATCTACCATGATGTTGTCACCTTATAATTTCAAAACAAAACATTACATCCTGGGTATCATACGCTGAGTATGTAGCTGTAATAACTACATTATTCATATCTCCCAAGAATAAATAATCCTGTAATAATTCCTATATCCAAATTAACTTTAATCTGAAACAACCCCAGAATGTAGTCAATTGTTCCTTATTCCATTTATTTATTGATAGTTTAATGATAACTTTTTTTAGTTATAGACAAACTACCGACACTGATAATGTAACCTTTGTGTTGCCAGCGGTAATATACAGCACAGATATAAGGCAATAAGTTAAGGTCTTTTTGATTAAACAAATTAAAATGAAACAAGTTTTAATAAGAGACATAGTCTATAGCCAAAGATCTGCATAAGTCCATATTCATAACATTTTTTAGTACAGAATTTGAAGTACACGTATGGTATCCTGTGCCTGTATGTTAGAATCCTGTCTTCAAGTCACTATCATGACCTAAAGAGCAAGTATAATATTACATTTCTTTATTGAAAGGCCATGCAAATAGATAACAAATCAATTAGGTTAGATAATATTTTATATCCTCTGCCATATACACATAAAAAGGACTAACGGGATATGGGCTGTAAATTAGCCTTTGGCTATAGCCTTGTGTACACTGCATCAGTTGCATACGGGTGATAATGTTTAGTTTTACTGTCCCTGCAAAAATAAATAAATAAAACTTAAATCAAGCTTATAAAACTCGGGTAGTAATCTAAAATGGAATGCAGCTCAGACACAGATTGCTCAAAATGCTCCATCCACATAGAAATCCCCCAACAACCACAGCAGCAACAGTAGTAACCAATGCTTCATCTTCTGCCTCAACACGTCTGCCATCTTGGTTCTGGCATGAGAGCTTATTAGACATTCGCAAGTGAATGGTTGTTTTATTTAAACTATCTTAAACTATCTTAAATCTTTGCAACATTTTCAGTTGACTGGTTTTAATATTTAAGTAATGGTGAAATAATGTGAAACTGTAATGCAATTGTGGATCAACAATCACACAAACAATCATTAAATATTATACAGGAATTGTAAGTTAGGGCCAAATATGGTTTGGAAAAAATGTTGTAAAAACAGGTGTTTAATGGGAATAGATGTGCATTATCATGATTTGGTTGTAGGTTGCGTTTCAGTATGAAATCCACACAAGTCTTTGTCCATGAAGCAGGCTATGAGAGCTTTAGATCCCCATGAAAGACTAAACGATCCTATGGCACCACCTAGTGGGCATTTATTTGCATAACTCAGATGTGAGTTTGATTTATTATGTAACAAAATATGAATTATTACCTCCGCCTATGAAGGTAATAATTCTTACTTACTTATAATAATTCAATTCATAACTTGAAAAGTTATGGACCGATTTTCATGAAAATTTCAGCTTTTAGAGTGGTGTTGTTCATGTGTGCCGTCGTTATTCTACTATTTACACTTTTTAATTGTATCTTATAGTCAGTATTATTTTAAGCATAATTTTACGTTTATACCCAAATTATATATGTGTGTTTTAACTAGAGGTGTGAAACAACTATTTTCAATATAAAACAAATTTCTGGAATCACTGAATAGTTTTGCATTAAACCCTGTATAGAGAAAATAACTAAAATACACAGCGTTTTGCAACACGGATAATTGCTTACTCTTCTGTACAATAAGTAGCTGTTTTGGATTTGTTCGCTGTGACTTTTTTTTAAAAAGAAAAAGAAATAAAAACATCGGACAGCGCTCGTAGTCGAACCTTTCAGCCCGCGGACCGTAAGATGGAAACTTTCAAGGGGTAAGATGAAACCACTGAGCTAAACCGATGTGGGAGTGTTAGGGATAACTTGCCTTATAAAGCACAACATAGATAGTAACATATTAATGACAAACATATCTTTAAAAAAGTTTTTTTTTATTATTTACCTATGTGAAACATTGCATTTCCAAGTCAGGACTATATTGAAATGAGTGTGTAATCTCTTACATTGAACTGACAGGAGAAAGGACAGGTGCTTCTATTTGCAGTGATCACGTGTTGGCTCAGACTTGGTTACAGTTTTTACCGGTCTTTTATGTTTTCAGTGTCCTTCTGTTGTAAAAAAAACAAAAACCTAAAACGAATATAGTTCATGTAAAGAAACGTAAAATGTAAGAAGCAACCACCCAAGCTAAATATGACGAAAACGAAAGTGGAACTTGTTTTATAACGCTTATCCGCGCCTCAGGTGAAGGTAGACACCTCACATGGCGTGATCTGACTTGCATTTTTACTGTATATGTATTGTGTACTCACAACCAAAACAAGATAAATTAATTTGATTTCCATTTTTAAGTTGCTCTAAATTTTACATATACGTTGATTCTTTAAAAACAATTTAATACATATATTTTACTGAAGACCTTATGAGGAGTACTAAACATATCCCGCACACAGCGACTCCTATTGGAGACAACGACACACGAGTTAAATGACAATATCTTTCCTTTCCAGGAAGAGGAAGTGGAATTTAAACGATAGAATCATAACCAAGTCTACTTTTTTATTTTGTTAATAAGCTGTTAAAACATATTTAGAATATCTAATGTATACCTAGTGTAAAAGTCATAAGCTTGTGGGGTTGAATTTCAGTAGGCTAGTATTTCTCTTCTTACGTTGTCATGTTTGTTGCGTATATGAGTTCTTTCACTATTAATAGAGTATCAGATGCTGTTGATAGGTTTTATGTAATTCTACTGATTAAAACCACAAGATAGGACACTTAAGGAGTAAAAAAAAGAACAGAATTTCAGTACAAATGCACACTGAAAGAAAGTAAAGGGAGGATGGACAGGTGTTTTCTGTGTTGTGACCACTGTTGTTACAGACTCCCGATCACGTGGTGTCTTTTGTTCTAGTTTATTTCCTGGTGTTCTGTGGATATGAGTTCTAAAACTTAGAAATAGTTAACTTCATTCATAGAACCACTATGATGTAAAACATACTTTAATCTTTTAGAAAACGTAGCCTATGTCTCGTCCAATTAAGTTTCACTTAACAACCTTGGTTCCCAAGGTGAGTTCTTCTATTTGCAACATTTCCCTCAGAAATAAAAAGTCTTTACTAAAAGCAAAACAGGAAGACTTTATCACGCCCCCTGATTATTCTTTCACCATGTTAACATTGAAAAGTCACTAGGGGGAGCCAAAGACTACTAAAACACATGCCAAATTATGTTTTCCAGATAATATCGTCTGTTCCCCTTTAATTTACACATGTAATTTAATAATTTATATCAGATTTAAATGGTCATGTTCTATGTTTTTTATTTGATATTCATATATTATCTCAGAGAGAATATTTTTCAGAGAAATACCTGTATATAAGATTATATAAAATGTTTTACCACATGTATGTGATTGTGTGTGTGTGTGTGTGTGTGTGTGTGTGTGTGTGTGTGTGTGTGTGTGTGTGTGTGTGTGTGTGTGTGTGTGTGTACGTGTATGCATGTGGGATCTGAGGTGAGCAGGAGGCAAAGGGAAGTGAGCACAGACACAGCGAATAACAGAGATGTGATTAAATGGAAGGTGACTTCCACCTGCAATTAAGTTCACCTAATCACTCCGCAGTTTCCATAATAACCTGCTGAACCTTGTCCAGTGTGTCAGTACAATATTTATCAAAGAAGATAAACAGAAAAGAAGAGATGTGGGAGTGATAGGTGAAGTGGGGGGGTCACGCAAGATAGCGAGATATGAGCAAGAAACCATGAGGGAGGAAGGCAGGTGAGAGGAGATAAGACAGGACAAAGAAAGTGTGCAGATAAATGTTAGACATCGGGTAGCAGACCAACGAGTGAGGTGATAGGAAAATGAAGAGCAGGAATAAGGGGAAAAAGAGGGAGGAAAAAGAAGGAAAGAGGGAGAATAGAGGTTTTGGTCCACATGTTCCTCAGCTGTGTAAACTGAAGGTCTCTGCTGCTTCTCAGATTCCCCAGAAGAAGGGGGATATTTATAGGAGGTTGGCAGCAGTAGTGAATGGACCCTTGCTCTGTCACACCCACTAATATTATTATTATTATTTTATATGTGCAAAAATGGAAAATGTCAGCAACCTGAGAAGCCTACAGAGACAGTGCGTGTGTGGACTGTGTCAGTGTGTGTATCCTCATCTTCCTGAAAAAAGTCCGTTGGTGGGGACATTTTGGGCCACTGAAAGAAGAAATCATATTAGAGAAAACAGAAGTACAGAGAGAAGCTGGCATGTATCAACGGGTGTAACCTGATCTACTAAACTTATTAGACCTGTCAAGAACAGAGAAAAGACAAAAAGAGCAAGGTGGAGCAGGGCTAGACAGACACAGACATGAGCACATATTCCACTTTCAGATTATAAGATTCCCGCAAGTTGTAGACGTGTTGAAACAGACTACACACACAAACATATGCATGCACACTGGCACTTAGGTTCACAGCCACTTGGTAACAGATGCAAAGTGAGGCACACATGCAGAAACACAAACAGTGTTATAGACATAACAGACATGCACGCGCATGCACACATGCTGGGAAGAGAGGAAATTCCAGGGGGAACAGGTGGGAGTGGCAATAGCAATCTATCAGGATAACTTTGATCTCTTCCGTGCCTCTGTCACTACTGCTGAAATATCCTGGATGGATCAAGACTGTCTCTAATCAATCATAATGTGCATATGCACGCCAAGAGGAGGGACAGCACCACATCAAAATACTTTAGTAAAAGTGCCGTTTTTAGAGTAGAGAATTACAACAAGAAGCATCCTTGCATTTGGCAGTCTTTGTTTGTTCACTTTATCTTGCTTGGGTTCCAGCCAAAGCAAACAGAAAAACAGTGGCATCTGTTTAACTTTTCTTTTTTTTTCTTCTTTTTTTCCTGTTTTTGAGTGTTTTCCTCAATAAGAGTAAGTGGTCAGTGGAGGGCAGCGTTGAGAGCAACTGGAGGGAGTCGAGCAGGATCACACCTGAAACTGTACAAATAACTTTAAGGAGAATGCTTTGTCTAGATGGGTAAAACAAAGCTGCAGTGTTGATCATGTAATGCTTATCATTTTCTACTCATTGTCAGCAAGATGATCTCAGCTTGGAGGGAGGCAAGAAAAACATGAGGAAGGAAAATGGGAAGAGAGATGGGAAACAGGAGACAGAGATGTGGCTCTGGCACAAGGGCAGTGTCTACCAAGGACAGAAGTCAATGGTCAAGTGAGTGTGCTTGTTTGTGGTTATGTGAGCATGACTGTGTTTTCTCAGACTGACCTGATCTTTTTTAGGCATATAAAACAATATCCATCAATGCAATGTCATCATACACAGAATGCTCGTTACATCAGCCAAGACTGTGTATGTGTGTGTGTGTGTGTGTGTGTCCATGTGAGTGAATGCCAAGGTAGAGATGAGAGTGGAGAGCCCCTGCCTCAGGGGTTGCAGACAGTTGACTGACAAGCAGCATGAACATGAATGTGCCTGCATAACCTTCTCCATACCAAATCCTCATAATCACACCATTTTATATCTTTTGTCTTTATCCTTAACTCTTCCCAGTCCCCCTTTTCCTCTACACCATTCCCCCACCGATTCCTCCTTCACCCACCTCTCCACTTCCTTTGGGTTTATTATACTGGGATGTGGGCTTATATTAATCCCCCCTTGACAATTAACAACTCAAAAGTCATGAATGGAGGTGAGCTCACATACAGGTTTGCACATAAACACATTGGTCAACTTGCATGGGCAAAACATGCGCTGTAATCAAGAAAACATGCTAGGAAGGGGGGAAACTAAATAGTGACGGAAACTGTTTGCAGAAATTATTCATTTCCCTCCTTTTCTATGTTTTCCTTGTGCTGACTGTACACCCCTCCCACTCCCCAGTCTCTCTCTTCCACTCTCACTCTTTTCCTATTGCACATTCCTCTCCATTTTGCATATCTCTTACTCCCTCAAATCCTCCACCCCTTCTACCCCCTGTACTATACTTCACAACTTTTAAAACAACTGGCTTTCCCCCTCCATCTTTCCTTTTCTCTTTCTTTCTCTCCACTTAATCCACCCCCCACCCCCCACCTCCCCTGTACCTGACATTGTGGCTCGGTGCCCAATGAGTCACACCTCTGCTAAAATCATCAGAGATGGAGGGAGGAGGGAGCAAAAGAAAGAAATCGTCAGGGAGAGAGAAAAAGCATGAGTATGACAGAGAGAAAAATATAGAAAATAAAAATGGGAGGAGAGAAAGTTTGGGAGGCAGAAAGAGGGAGCCTCCAGGGAGAGAAAAGAGCATAGAGTGCATTTAACTTTTTGACTCCAGTAGTCAGAGTGTGCATGTCAGTAACAGTTAGCCTGTTGACAACAACACTTTCCACACACTGCTCTGGCACATATAAATGCATGCACACACAACCATACACAAACACAGCCACTCGGTGACATCGTCCATAAGCCCACCTGCATCCTCTGCAGACATGCACATGCACACATACTGCAATCAGACATGCAAACAAACCCGAGCAAAACATGTCACTGCAGCCGTGGTTTTCTACATTAGCTTCCCCCACCCTCTCTTGCCGTTGCCATTGGATACCACACAAATACTCCCTGTTGGGCAACACTGGGAGTCAAGAGAGGACGTACATGGGTCACACACCTCCCCAAGCCCCACAAGTTTGAAAGCAGTTGCATGTACTAATGTGTGCACGTGTGTCTGTGGATTTTGTGCATGTTTTTTTTTAGCTTTAAACATCTTTTTTCTTGCATAATCCATCCCCATCCTTGGAATTATAGTTATGGTTGAAAGAAACGTGAAAGGGATGCTTTATCCAAAATGTTGCATGAAATATGTGTTTTGAGAGCGGTACAGGAGTGTGCAAATGTTCCAAGAAATGGAGGATTTTAGAAATAAAACAGATAGAGAAGCTTAAAGGGTCCAGAAAAAATCTAATTAGGGGGATTAGTGGTAGGATGGAGAAGCATTGTTTACTACAGTAGGTTTCCCCTGTCCTGTGATCTTTCATATAATGACCTTTCTCCCTGAACTGTGAACTTGGCTTGCTTGTCACAGTGGGGGCGCTGTCTTTAACGAGGCTTGTGTTTTATGAACCCTAAGGGATCGCAGCAAGCTGTGTGGATGCTGCAGAGTGCCACGTGCCTGTCATCATTCAGCAGTGCTGTTTTGAATGCAACTCCGCCTCAGTCAAACAAGCATGATCTTCAAGGCTTTATGTTTTTGATGGTGAATCAATAGGTTTGTTGAAGAAACAATCACTCCCTCAATTGATTAGTTCTCTGTGTTTAAGATCCTCAGGTTGGCTTATCACCACATGTCCAGATGGAAGAGAACCAAGCTGGTTTTATGTTTCTTTTATCTTTGGCTTTGCACTGAGGGGATTCATTTAGATTCTAGGGAAACTGAAAGACTACAGCTGAAGACTCTTTAGTACGTCTACAAGCGGCACAATCTATTCTGCTTTGATGGGGTCAATCCTAACTGAAGCTCTGGGCTTAGGAAGCGGAACGGCTTCCACTCTTAGCTGTAATGTTTTTAAAGTCATACCAGCCAGCCACAAAGCTCCTTCTGCCCTTTGTGCGGAACACACCAGACAAAACCTTGGAAGGCATCCACTGCAAAGCACATTCCCGGAGTATTTCTTTTTTCTTCTTTTTACAAGTGTGGGATGGGGTCGAACAACAATTACGGTAAAATGTGACTAATATGTCACAGACATGCTGGTGTGTGTGTTTTTTTCTGACCTGCTCTTTCTTTTTTTTCTTCCTCTTTTCCATCCATCCACTTCTCTCTTCTTGAAAATCCTTCCCTCTCACTTCAAACCCCTGTAATTACAAACAAAAGCGCTGACTCCTCTCCAGCTGAAACAATGATAATGATGGAGAGTAGTACGTGTGTGTGTGTGTGTCTTCATCAAAGCGGCGTTGACGTTGATGGGTGTAGAGAAATGTGTGGAGGACAGTAAGGATTAACACAATCTGGGCTTGTAGCCCCACAACTGAAGGAATGGTGTGTGAGTGAGCGAGTGTGTGTGTGTATGTGTGTGTACATATGTTGACTCTGTCTTAATAGCAACGATCCAACACACAGCTGCTCTCTGAGCTTGGCATTTAAATGAGGCAAACAGACACTTGGAGCAAATGGAATACAGGCAGAGGCGGTGACAACACAGATTGAAGAGATTTGAGGAGCAGCAGCAAACTCAAGAACAGGTTGCATTTACACACGAACTCTTAAAGCTGTAAACAACAAAGAGTAACAACTATGTCAACAGTGAGACAGAGATTGATATTTGTCACCTCTTAAGTTCGCATTAACAAACCTAAAACCAACTGTGCAGTAGAGCCTTAGGTTCAGCACAGAGAGTGTGTGTTAAAGTTGTATCTAAGCCATATGTATGGATGGTTGCGAGGTAGAGTGTGTACTGCCTGGTTGTGTTTGGAGCAGGCCCAGGCCAGAGGAGCTCAAAGCACTGAATGTCATCATCAGAGCTGTCGGAGAGCCAAGCAGTAATCACACCCAGATCACCTACGCGCTCACGCCAACTTACAACACCAGTCAGTCTAGAGTGGTGTGTATGTGTGTGTCTGTTTAAAAACAGAGCACTGATTGAGGGAAAGAAAGAAAAACCAAAGGCAAGATGTATATGTCCATGCTGCAAGTATGCATCTTATGTTAGTGTAAAAAGTGCACGCAGACAAGCATGTGGTCACAGTTCGACTAGCGAGTGAGTGAGAGCTGGAGATGTATGTGCAGGAGAAGAGGGTGTATTTTTTTCTCTCCTCTTTCTTCCTCCCTCTCTCCATGTCAGTCTCATATCCCACCCCTCTATTTTCCATTTTTACATGCAGCTCCAGATGTGAAGGCAGTGAAATATTAAATTACCAAAATGGGCTTGTTTCTGCACTTTTGCTACATCAAAAACAACCCAGCCTTTGCTCCTTCCTGACCTGACACACTCACACACACATACACACACTTTATGACAATTTTGAAAATATGTATGACCTTTCACTACAGGTTAAAGTAACAGTTTACTGGTGCTTGTGTCTTACTTGGTACACTGGTTTGTTTTTATGTTATGCATTTGAATGTGGCACACTTTTAGTTTTAAAACCTAGTTAAATTAAAATAATAGCTTATGGTACTAGCATAGTGCTCTGCATAGGTGTTATAAGCAGTTTTGCAAACTTGTAGCTATTGAATCCTCACCTTCCACTTGGGGACACTAAAACATATGTTGAGCATGAGAGGCATGATGGTGGTTAAAATCTCACCTCACTGCACAAAGAATGCTGTTTAGATCTCAGCTGGAGCCTTTCTTGCATGTAGTATACATATTCTTTGTTTGTCTACTTGGGTTTTCTGAGAAGTATCCCACCGTTTTCACCAATATTAACCTTTTAGAAGGCTGCATACAAACTTCTTTCTGTAGCTTTGCATTTGTAGGATGCAGTTGCGTTCAATACATGTTTTCCTTACAGAGTAGTTTACTCTTCAACTGTAAGGTTAGCTAGTTTTCCTAAAGTTTTAAAAAGTAGAATGGGAAGCAGGACCTTTTGTCATTATGTCTTTATGGAGCCAGCCTCTAATTTGGTAAGCAGACACCCTCTTTACCTTTTAGATTAGGCTTCAAACTTTCCTCTTTGATAAAACTTATAGTTAAAGCTGGCTTGGGTGACCCTTAGCCTTCTTTTTTATGCTGCTATCAAGCATAACTTTATGCTTTATGTTAGACTGTTTCACATTACACAATTTGTTTTTCCTAATAATTTTCTTCCATGTATAAATACATGATATGATATGATTATAGTCAGTAAAGCGTGTTTCTCTTTTTATTCCACAGCAGGTACACCTGCTTTGATGCCACATGGACACAATTTCTAAACCTGGTTCTGCAGGATGTTTTTCTTTCTGTTAAATACATGCTACGGAACATGCTAGCTATCGGTTAATTTTGCATTCACCTTGTAGTCAAACTGTACTATGAGCTCTTTCCAGCCAGCAAAAGACAGTCTTACCTTGGCTCCTCTTCTGTTCTTTTTTCTCTTTGTTTTCCTTTCTTCCTATAACAATCTGTTCTTGCATTTCTAAATTAGTCATGATATGCATTGAAATGGGTCTCTTTGTATGCTGGTGTGTTAAGCACAACTTGGCTGCAATGTCATGCAACATCTCAGATGAAAAATTTGTATAGTTCAGTTTCTCATCCTTAGAGCACTGCAGCAGTGGCTCCAAGATAATTTTCATTAAACCAGTCATTGTCCCATCAAACCAATCATGATGACAGAGTTTTAAAGTCAGAATGTTAGATAATATATCTTTAAAAAGGGCTGCTGTTGTTGTTTTTTTAATCTCTTATTGCCACCTACTGCCCATACACATTTAGGATAGGAAACTGAATAAAACAGAAGATGGAATCAAGTGGTTTCATTAGCTTGCAAATTATTTTCTTTAAATTAAATTATGTTAAAGGAGAATATGGAAGCCCATTTCCGCCACTCTGATGAAAAAAAAAAACATTGTATCTCATAATTATGAGATACTTATCTCATAA
>JBAMHV010000007.1:18836366-18848302 GCA_037177535.1 Pseudomugil gertrudae
TGAGATAGTATCTCATAATAATGAGATACTAAGTCATAATTATGAAATAAGTATCTCATAATTATGAGATACAATGGTTTTTTTTTTCATCAGAGTGGCGGAAATGGGCTTCCATAAGGAGATATATCATGGTTTTAAATACTTCTTTTTAACATGAAAATAATTTATTTACCAACTGATTTTTAATAGCTTTGGTCTAAATTCCTGGTGATTCTCGCTACACACACATCTTATAACCCTGTTCTGAGGTGTATCTTCAGTGTGACTCTTTTTGGGGCAGTCCCTTTGAACAGGCCTGTCATGCCCCGCCCCTCTCCAGGTCACAGAAAGTTCAACTCTACCCTGTTCCGCCATGTTTTTAGCTTGATAACAGCAACATGCTAATTTCCCAGCAAAGAAACATTTTATTGGTAAGTTTAGGCTACTATAAATGTCAAAGTATCAGATTCACGAATTTGATTATCTGGAAGTCCACAACCCTAATTGGCAGACCCACAGCAAATACTGTGACGTAATAGATAAAGAAACATAATAGAAAATAGAGAAAATTTAACAAACAAAAAATATGACCACAAAGAATATAAAGATATATGTGCAGTATCAGGAGGGAATATACTTACATTTTGCATTCCTAAAGTGCACAAAAACATGTATTTAATGGCTAAAAAAAGAGTATTTTGCATTATATTTCCCCTTTTAAAAAGCAGATTTCCATGTCCATGTTTAGACCTGGTGAGTTTTTAAATGGATGGATGGTGGGTTATTTATGAAATCTTGTGTAAAAAATATAAACTGGGTTAATATTTATCATGCAATAGAATTTAATTTCATTTCAAGTGGACTGAATTTGATTAAATCTGACTGTTTCATACAGGATCTTAAGATGACTGTTGTAAAATGGTGCTATAACAAAAAAGCTGAATATAATTGATTTAAGTTAACTCATAAAGCAAATATTTTCTGTGTTCCAGCTACTCTACCTTTCATGTTATTTGATGTCATTAGAAACAATTGTTAAAATGATAAGCTTTGATCAATTCTGTCTGACCTTATTATGTTTTTTTAAAATTGAACCTTTTATGGTAAACATATAATAGAGATCAGTTTTTCTGTACTGCAACATGGAATTTAATCTGTTTTACCTTCAATCTATTTTTGACATAATTTTAATAATTATCATTTTATTTTTAACTTAATAAAAATTGTGTAGTTCTATTTGTGGAATTGATTTTAAAATACCCATTTAGACAGAAATATTGAAAAGCTGTATATTTCTGCAGCTTTATTGCTTCTTTTGTATATGTCAGTCTTGTAGGAGTTTTAGTTTGGTATTTAGTAGGCTGGTAACAAAAAGATAAATTGTAAAATTTCTGTTTTCCAGGTCAAAACTAGTTTGCATTACTTTGTGTTCCAAATTACTATGGAAATATTACTTTTTATCTGATTTTATACTTGATGCAAACAACAGTCAGCATAATTTTCAAGTTGTGGGCTGAATTCAAATGTGACTGAACAAACCTCCCAATGACAAAAGTAGTTTTTTTTAAAGTAATAAAACATAAATTGCACTGTTCCAAATTATTATGCAGTTTTAAACATTTTATCAGCTGTAAGAAATTAAAATAGTCATTTCTTATATTAGTAGAATTAGGAGCTCATAATTATCTAAATTTATTCCAGTCAAAAACATTTTAAAACGTCAAATTACTTTTAACATTGAATCTTGTTTGACAGCAGCATTACAGGTCTTGTATTGTTTTTTCACTTTTTGAAGAGTTTGAGTTTTTGGAGACTTTTTTCCTGATGTTCTCTGCAGGAAGTCAGAAAAGCTTCCCAGAGCTGCTGTTTGGATGTGATCTATCCCCCACCCTCAGAGATCTTTTGCTTCAAGATGCTCCAAAAGGTTCTCAATAGGTTTGAGGTCAGGAGAGGATGGGGTCCTTTTTATGCCCATTGCAGCCAGTGATGTAGATGTTTTCCTTGCAACAAGAGATGTCAGGCCTTCCATCCTTCTTCCATACTGCTTCATCCTGTTCAGAATCATGGAAGCCTATCCCAGCAATCATCAGGTGAGAGACAGGGTACACCCTGGACAGGTTACCACTCCATCACAGGGCAACACAGAGAGACAGACAACCAGACACACAAACATTCACTCCTAAGCACAAGGTAGAATGACAAATTAACCCAACATGCATGCCTTTAAATGGTGGAAGGAAGCTGGAGTACCTGAAGAGAATCCATGCTAACACGGGAAGAACATGTAAACTCCACACAGAAAAGCCACTGCCCAAGCCAAGTTTTGAACCAGCAACCTTCTCACTGTGATGCTGCAGTGCCAACCCATTGTTATGCATGAAGATTATTTAGTTATAGAAAGTACCGTTCTTTTTAAAAAACATTTTTAAACCATGGAAAAAGGTGGTAATACAGGAACTCCACATACATTCAGAAGCCATTTTCACACCTTCAGGGACCCTAGAGGGACCAACTAGCTCTGTCCCCATGATACAAAACATGACTCCCCCACCTCATTGCTGACGTACTTTTGTTGACATGTGGTGGCCTCCAACCATTCACCCGGACAATCCCGGGTGGCATGGTACTCATCAGTGAACAAGACTGTTTGAAAATGAGTCTTCATGTATTTCTGGGCTTACTGCAGCTGTTTCTGCTTGTGTGCATTGTTTAGGGGTGACTAAATAGAGGCTGTATGCATCCCTCCAAACTCTGGAGAAGCCGACACCTTATGTTCGCAGCATTTCAGAGGCATCAGCAGATTGAAATAACCATTTGCCGTTTGTAATTACTTTTTAGCAGCTGTGTCTTAATCAGATGTATTTGTCTGGCAGAAACCCTCCTTATTTTTTTGCACAAACCCACATGCTCAGAATCAGCCGTACATCTCTTAAGAGATTGATGATCACACTTCAGTTTTTATGAAATATCCAACGTTTTCATATCTTGTCCAAGGCATTCAACTATTTCACTTTCAATTTCCTTTTTCATTTCTATTTTGTTTGAAAATGATGGTCTGCTTAATAATGTGGAACATCCTTCTTAACTAGTTTTTAATTTATTGAGCTCACCTGGCAAACTAATTATCACAGATGACTGAAATTGTTTTAAATGATCCAAAGAGGCCTAAGACACAATACCATCCATGAGTTTAAACAAAACAATAATCTAATAAATAGTTTGCATAATGATTCCAGACGCAGTATAAAAGTGATTGTAAGTTTGATAAAGTATTTTACTGCTTATGAGCCATTGCAATTATATTTCTGACAATAATTTGTGTTAAAACTAAATCCCTGGTAGTCCACTGGTTTTGTTTCCCAACTGGTAGAGACCATAAACGAGACCATGAGACTCATTACACCATAGACCTGGAATGGACAACTCTGGTCCTGAAGCCCTCGAGGACTGAGGAAGCCCTCGAGGGCTTCAGTCCTGCAAGTGTTAGGACTTTCCCTGCAGGAACACACCTGACACGCATCAGATCTAATTAGCGGAATTGTGCAGAGGATAACATCAAACTCTGCACAAATTAGTTAATTACCCATTGGTTTGTGTCAGGTGTGTTTCAGCAGGAAAGTTCTTAACAACTGTGGCCCTTGAGGACTGGAGTTGTTGTCCATCCCTGCCATAGAGGTTGTCCTCTGTTGGTCATTACATAGAATACAGGTCTAGGGTTGCATACACTAACTCAATTTTAATACTCCTTATTTCCAAGTTTGCCACAGTGTTGGTTGACGGATTATTGATCAATATATCAGAAACACCCATTAGTTACTTCATCAACTAAACCCTCAAAATTATAACTCACAAAGATCTGATGCCAGAGCCTGTGCTTCAGTGGGTTAACCCAAACCAATACAACAGCTAACTGTCAATTGTTGTTAGTAATGAAATCTTGATTTTATAACATTTAAGCTCCTTTGACCCCTTTAAGCATTGTCGTGCAAATTGAGCAGCGGCCTTTCTGTGTAATGTTAGGTTAATTGCTATGGTTAATTGATCACCTCTAAAATGAAAGCCATTTTGGATGAAAGTGCCATGAGTCTTAACCTATTAGGCCACCTGCTAATAGTTGGGATAGATTACCACAGATTATCCTACAGAACAGCTCGATGAAACTTTTAAACTAAGAAGTGATCCTAACCACAGCAAAGAATTATACAAAACAGAGTCATAGAAAGCCTCTAGATGCCATTTAGTAAAGAGCTGGGACTTCCAACAAAATAGAAATGACTGGATTAAGTGTCTTTTAATAGCGCTATGTCATGAACAAATTCTAAAAATCAAATCAATGCAGCACAAGTGAAGCCAGTGGTCAAGAGAGGCCAACACTGCTTAAATGTTATCACATCTAGAACCTGCTACAACTATCAATGTTTCACACCGTACAAAAATAAAATAACTTTATAAAGTCTTACAAATGTATTATATCTTAAGTTCAAAAGCCAAAATGCCATTAATTAATTATAATGTGTTGATCTTGGTTTAAGAAGAAGAAATTGAAAATAAATACAATTTATTTAAAATTATGAATGCAAAATTTTAAAATATGTTCATCTCAATAATAATCTGGGTATCTAAAAAAACATCATCTTTGGCATAGAGGATGTGCAGATATATAGTGCTGTGATATCATAAGTTACAATGGCCTCACAATCTACCATAAAAAAGTTACAACATCCCCGAAAATCACCTTTTGCACGTATTTCTGAAGTTATATCCCCTTCCTCACCTCCATTATAAACCATGAGAAATCCAGGGGATACACACAACTTACTGATTGAGTGTAGACAACCTGATAGCAGTTTAGGATCACAGCAGAGTTAACACACTGTCAAATGCCAAGCAATGAGCACCTCAACAGGGGACAGATGAGAGTAACATGTGAGCATATGCTGGGCGTGTGTAGGTCTGTGCATAGTATATGTAAGGGGTAAGCGTGAAATGAGTGTGTATCTTGTGTTGTGTGAATGAGAGTGAAGTGTGTGCATATATCTATTTGTGTGTGTGAGGGCTACCCTGCTCAGGGCATTGACTGAATTGTTTCCACATGTGTCTTAACGCAGAGTTCTGGGCGGGTTGGGAGGACAAGGGAAGAGAGGGGGCTGCTATAGTTGGTGTTGGTGGGTGGGGGGTTGAGGCTGGGGCTGTATGTGTGTGGGGGGGATTCAGGTTTCATAGCATCATGCAACACATCTGGGCTGCAAGAGCAGAATTGGAGTTCCCACGACTGAGAACACATAGCCTACACAAACTCAAATGTGTGTATACACACCTTGATGAACCAGTATTGGTAGATTTACATTTGTGATTCATAAGAAGTCAGCATGTGGCCATCCTCCCCCATAAAAACCTCTGCAACACACATGCACACAATCTCAGTTTCCACAAACGGTACAATCATTTACATAGTTCCTCATTTAATCGTTGCACTGAAATGTTGCCTTTTAACCCTGGTTTCTCTGATCTTTAAGACACACACTGTCACGCATGCATAGAAATACACACACACGAACTCAAACACTACTGCTTCCCTGGCACCGTTGTTCCAAATGCTGCGGGCACACAGGCGTTTCACTGGCATAACACATGGAAGGAAAATCTGAATGTGTTCGTACTAATCAGTCCCCTGTTCCACCTAGAGAGGGAAAGAGATGTGGACGATGAAGACTGAAGAACTGCACAACCTGTAGAGCAGGTGTTGAAAGGTGAGGTGGTAAAAGACAATGTGAGTGTCAGAGTGAAAATGCAAGAAGAAAGATAGAATGACAGAGTGAGATAAAAGCAGGTTAGAGGTGAATGGATGGGGAGAGGGAGTGGGAAAAAGAAAAGACTGAGTGAGATGGGATAAATGGGGGCATGCTAGTTCCATAAATGTTTAATTACCAGCAGGTTTATTCATGTTAAGTGAAAGAGAGGGAGCAGAAGAAAGAGAAAACTTGAACAGTACAAAATCTGTCTAGAGCCCCTTAAATCTAATTTACACAACAAACAGAGAGGAGAGAAGAGAACTGGAATGGGGGGAGAAGGAGAAAGGAGAGGGAGAAAAATGCTAATTGGCTACAGTTGGGCATGTCTGGCCTGAGATGAAAGAAAAAGAGGACAGAGAATAAGGGAGCAAAAGGGAAGGATGTGAGTGCAAAGAAAGGAGTAAAGGACACTCGGAAGAGCATGAACAGATGTATGGATGGACGGCTGGATGGGAATGCACACATATCATCTGTAGGATAGCAATACCGCACCTTTTTGTCCCTCTCATTGATTGTTTTTCCACCACAAAAAATAAATAAATGAATAAAACACAAAAACATTTAGTTGCTTTTCATTCTCTTACATTATTGTAAATGAACTTTAAAGGCTATATAAACATCTTTTAGACTAAATATTCTACATTTCATGGTCATTTGAAAGGACCACCTGTCGGCATAAATTAAATACTGTTCTTAAACTTTTTGTTTAATCTTAAACTTCAACAGCAATCTAGATGGAACTCAACTGTTCAACTTGAAACATAGCTGACATCAAAAATAGATTAGGGAAAAGTGCTTGGCATTTATAAGTATATTTAAAAGTCACTAACAGAAATAGACTTTGCTTTATCCATAGTATTTTATCATTTTTATAATTTTGCATCTACATATCTGTCTATGTATGTTACACCACATCTGTATTTCAAGGAAATTAAACTGTGCTGTTTGCCCATCTTGATTTCTGTGAGCATCTGTTTACATTAATTAGCACTGTGTCTAGACACTACAACATAACTGTGGTTACATTCCAATTAAAAGACAGGAGAGGACATAACTTAATAACTAATAACTATTGACTAACCCAACATGGAGGTAGCCATGTTTGACCCTTGAGAGCCATAGTCCAGCAAGTTTTATACATTTCCCACCTGATTCAAATTAATTAGTACCCAAATGTATTTAATAGGCTGCTGGAGTTTAAGTGGTAGCTGTTTGTGTGGTAGCTGTTTTCTATCACGTCAGCTTTTTGGTTAGGGGTGTCAAAAGAACGTCACATATCTACATCTTAAAGCATAGGGCTCATACTTTCTGGAGATAATACCAATGACACTGATATGTGAGACAAAACCATAGGAAAAAAAATTACATTTCATCAGAAAACTAAACACTGCTCTGAATAGTGCTAAAATTTAACATTTCTTTGGTATAGATTAAACTTTCCATTTCTCATCTTTTGCTTTCTGCTTTAATTTTAAATAAAATGACAAAAAACCTGAATCCATATAAATAATAAACACAGTTTAGAAAAGCTGCTGATGATCAAATGTCTATCAGCTGTGAGCTCTGATTAGCAGCAGGGGTTACCATGGTGATGCTCAGTGCAACCACTGAGTGCAACACTATCTCACTCAGACTGAAAATTCAATAAATCTTTACGAACCACTGATGTTTGACAGAAAAAAAAACTTGTTAGCGCATATGTGCCACTGTGTGCACCACATGACTTCCTCGCACACAGCAGTGTGACGTTTGTGTTATTGGTTTGCAAAATGTGAGCATACAAACTGGTTAAAGACAGAATCCCATTACGTTGTCACTAACAATTCTGCTCTCGTTTTGTATTTATCAGTGGGGCAGTTGGCAGTATCCCTGACAATTTAGAGGCTTCTAGCACGAGTGATCTATAGACTTGGAAAATTACATGGAGATTTTTATGGAGATTTCTTTTTACTAATATTTTTTTTATAAATTGCAGGTTGGCTCAGAAACAATAAATTATATGGTTTAGAAAAGTCCAGCCAATATTGCAGCATTTGAAACTCTATGACAAATGTGTGGGATTAGCATGCCAAAGTTTGACGAAGTCGAGTTTTTTTCAATGCAAAAAACAAATTGGAATTATGCTTCACAGAAATCCCACCAATAAAAATATCCTGATTGAGAGGCGGAGAGAACAAACTGCACGGTGTCGCATTTCATTATTCCAGTGTTATTTAAAACTGCAGATATATTTCTCCATCTGTAAATGCAAAAGCTTTGAATGAAGTCCACAAATGAGTCAGAGTGGACTTTCCCAGCTGTGCAGAGCTTTTGGCATTGTGTGCTACTGGCACAGGAATATTTTAATTGTTTTGGAGAATCCTTCCTGAACTGAACGTCTAACCTCAGCTCCTTCACAGAAGGCTTAAAATCAGTTTCCTGCTCACCTTGTACTCCCTCTGTTTATGACAAGATCATCTTTCTCTCATCTAACCCCATTATGACTCTAACTCCGTATACTCCTCCCGTTGTGACTGTCTTCATCTCCCATTTCATCACATTTTACACCTCCTCCTCTTCTGCCTTCCTGATGTTTTCACTTAAGTTTATTCCTGTATTACTTAAAATCCCCTCACGAGCCACATGTGGAGAATGCTGTGCAAATGTCAGAAAAAAAATATGATACTAACTTATCAGCGCAGCAAATGTTTCTTGGGTATAGCCAGCCTTTGGCCCTGACAAGGCAATTTTGCATGTTTTGTAGCTAAATGAAAGGTAGGGACATTCTTAAAAAGACTGTCTCTTTGTCTTTCTCCTTCTGTAACACAGATGTCTTCAGGCTAATACAGCATCTGTGCTTTGTTAAACATATTACTGTTACGCAAGAATCTGGGGCAAAGAACAACATTTGCTAAATATCTTGTTTATTGACATTAAAGGTGCATTCATTTGCAGTTGAATTTTGCTTCTGCTTTACTCTGATTAATTAGGAAAACAATGCGAAGGTGAATAAAAGGCAGCCACTGGTGAAGTTGTCTTTGTTGTATTAACTTGACTAGACTTGGGCTAGAACCAGACCAGGATAAGCAGGTCGTAGGTTTTTTGGGGGGTGGGTGTTGCTGGGAATCTGCAGAGAGTCGGCTCTGTGTGTGTTTTTATGTTTATAATGATTTAGTCAGTCTCCCATTTACAAACATTTAAGGCCCCACCGCTGCACTGTTTCATTTTTCATTTAGTTGCAGCCCAAGGCCATGTCCCAGATTGGAGACTGCTACACAGCACACTACTGCAGTCTGTTCCACACCGAGCCGCTTCCCTCCTCATTGTCTGGTCTGGTCGCAGGAGATGAAGACCTGCCGGTGACCTCAAAGCCTGAAACACACACACATTCCTGCACATTTCTATATGCACACTCATTCACATTCAAGCCTTCGCTGTAAGCAGACATACACGTGCACGCTCACACAAATAAGAAGAAAAAGGAAACACAGATGGAGCACACACACGCACACAAAATGCGGAACAAGCCATCTAATTCCACTAATACCAAAAAATCTGTAAAGACAGACTGGTATAATGCAGCAGCCATCACAAACACAGTGAGAGACATTACATACGGTTATGTATTTAGTGAGGTTTAACTCCAACACATAAGCACACACACACGTAGACTATTCCATGTATACACACTGAAACACCTGATAACTAGCCACTTCAACATACACATACTCTCCACTAACATTCATAGACACGTATAAATGCAAAAGGATCATACTTGAACCTGCTCACATCAACAAAGAAATACGCAGACATACACAGTAAATTTACACACACTCACTAGATACTACTGTGTGTGCACAAACACGCACCTGTGGTTTCAGGCCAGCGCACAGAGAAACTCTTTAGTCTTTCAGCTGTCCGTCCCACTTAAAGTGAGCAGTGCTTGTGAAGAGGACCTGACAGACAGAGAAAACACACACAGTCACACACATCCACACTGTGATGAGTACACTGTTGGACCAGAAGACCTGACTAAGCTGAATTTCCCCCTGCTCCCCTTTCCTATTTTCCATCTGCCTCAGCGTAGTAGAACCTGCCTAGGGAAAAATAATGCCCAACCATACACACACCCCTATTCACTTTCTTTTCTCTCACTGTGACACTCTTTTAAACATATCATCACATACCTGCATACACTTGCAAAATGCTAATCCAGACTTTTAATATTTCTAGTTTCCCTTTTTTTTGTATTCATTGATTTATTTTCATTCAGTCTCAGAATTCTGTCTTTACAGGTCAAGTTGTAGTTAATTTCTTTAACTCCATCCCAACTTGCACCCTATCTATTCCATCCCTCTATCGTGTATGTGGTACAGTGTGGTTGACCAACATCCAGAGAGAGACAAGTGCAGAAGTCCTGGCCAAACTTGCCTGCCTTTCTGCCCAAATTACATGGGACAGTCCCAATTACCCTGTGGCCAACCAAAGCATTTCCTGGGTTAGTACTGGTGACGCGTGCCCCCCCTTTTACTGTGGTTACAGGGGGTGTCATTAGACGCTTGTTTTACTGCAACCCCAAAAACGTGCCCGCCGGCCGCATCCACGCCACGGGAAACACAACTGCTACGTTCCAATAAGTTTGACAGGCTTGATGGATGACAAATGGGAGAACTGTTGGGGTAACACTGGGGCTAGTAGTAAATTCCTGCTGGCCAGGAGGGAGATAGAAAAGGAACGTTGCAGGGAAAATAAGAAATTTAAGACAGACTGCTGTGACTTATGGGGAGAAAATAACTGTGAGCTATTATATTTTGTGAGATAAAAACAATGAGATTAAATACAATTTGTGGACAGGGTATAACCTATTCTTTTGAGTTTATTGAGCATAAAAGTAGATCAAATAAAATCGTATATTGTGAGAAGTATAGTTTTAACAAGTAGTGTTGACATAACTGTTTGGAATAAAACTCATGTGGCTCCTCTCGATGTGGAAAAGCAGCACCCCTCCTCGATGGACGAGCTCCTCACCCTATCTCTAAGGGAGACACCGGCCACCCTGTGAAGGAAACTCATTTTGGCTGCCTGTATTTGCAGTCTCATTCTTTCGGTCACTACCCACAGCTCATGACCACAGGTGAAGGTAGGAACATAGAACGACAGGTAAATCGAGAGCTTTGTCTTCCCACTTAGCTTCTTCACCACGACAGACCGGTGCAGATAACTGCAAATGCCACACTGATCCACCTGTTGATCACAAACTCCATTCTTCCCTCATTGGTAAACAAGACGCCAAGATACTTTAACTCCTTCACTTGGGGCAGGACCTCATCCCCCATGCCTAGAAGACACTCCATCCTTTTCTGGCTGAGAACCATGGTTTTAGACTTGGAGGTGCCGATTCTCATCCCAGCCGCTTCCCACTTGGCTGTGAATTGCTTGAGTGAGGGCTGGAGATCATGTCAAGATGAAGCCAACAGAACCACATCATCTGCAAAAAGCAGAGACCTGATCCTTAGGCCACTGAACCGGATCCCCATAACACTTTGGCTGTGCTTAGAAATTCTGTCCATAAAAATTATTAACAGAATTGGTGATAAAGGACAGCCTTGGCTCCAACTCTCACTGGAAACAAATCCGACTTACTACCAGCAATATGGATCAAGCGTTGATGCTGGTCATACAAGCACCAAACAGCTCGAACAAGGGGGTCCAGTACACCATACTCTCAGAGGACTCCATGGAGTCCCTGAGGGACATAGTCAAACACCTTCTTCAAGTCCACAAAACACCTGTAGACTAGTTGGACAAACTCCCAAGAGTTTGAAGAGGGTATAGAGCAGGTCCACTGTTCCACGACCAGGATGAAAACCACACTGATCCTTCTCAATCTGCGGTTTGACTAGCCAATGGACCCTCCTCTCCAGGAACCCATTAGGAGACTTTTCCGGGGAGGCTGGGGAGTGTGATCCACCTGTAGTTGAAGCACACCCTCCGACCCCCCTTTTTTGATAAGAGGGACATTCACCCCAGTCTGCCAGTCCAGGGGCACTGTCCCAGATGTCAACGCATGTCAGCCAGAACAGCCCCATAGACTCCAAAGCCTTAAGAAACTCTGTGGGCCTTTTTCCACACGGCTGGTTCCCGTTCTAGTTCAGTTCTTGAGCTAGAGCCAGAGCTTTTATGGTT
>JBAMHV010000007.1:18854485-18897869 GCA_037177535.1 Pseudomugil gertrudae
AGAATAGAATAGAATAGAATAGAATAGAATAGAATAGAATAGAATAGAATAGAATAGAATAGAATAGAATAGAAAACACAAAGCAGACCAGGGGAGTTAAGTCAACAGCAGAGACCCAAAGGAACAGAACAGTGATGAGCGACAACTACCAGAAACACCCCACCAGTCATATGGTTGTGCAAAGGCAAAACACACAACTGTAGAAAGACCAGGAATGGGTTTACACACATGGGCAGCACTCACACATAAGACATTACTTAGACAAGACCTGAAATGCATCTTTGTTTCAGTACATGTTGAATACATAAACACCTTCTTATTATCATTCATCTTTTCTTATCTCCATGTCTCTTTTAATCTCTTTCACTGGGCTTCTTTCTCCATCTCTGTCCTTCATCTTCCTCCTCCATCAAATTCCAGCGATCCATCACATTCCATATTTTCATCACAGGAGACATCACCACAACCCTGGAGATATACAGAGGTCCACAGCTCTGTCCAACATGCAAGTCTCACTCCAGAATCCTGTCATGTGCCATAATTTAGTTCCCTCCAGAATGTATTACTTCCCCTCTGACTGTCACTTCCTATAAGTCCCTTGTCATTCAACAATTTTTGTTGGGTGGGTGGGTATGGGGGGGTGTTAAGGGAAATAAACTGCACCAGATCCCTAAGGGGGGGGAGGAGTTATCTGAACCCCATCTGAATCTCCAGGTTGCTTCATCTGATTATAATGCAACAAAACACACGTAGACATATTAAAGTCGGTTTGAATGACTGATGCCAGGGGGAAGATGGCAGGTGGGTTTACACAAAATGAGAGGTTAATCCAAAAGAAGATGTGGGTAATGCAAGCCAACAGGAAGAGTGTGAGTAAAGGGAAAAAACTGTGAAGAAAAGATGAAGAATGAGAAGAAAAGAGAGAATAAAACAACAGGCAAAGTGGGAGAGAAAAGGAGAGGGAGAAATCCTCCGGAGTGCTTTTTCGCTCCAGCGGGACAAAAGGTTACAGCATGACGGGGGTAGGTGTCAGGTGATGTGTGACAAGTCCAAATTAAAGATGACATAATGGTGGGGGCCCGGATGGGGTCCGAACTGGGGCTTGACTGAGAAAAAGGGTGGGGTCAGGCTGTGGCAACCAAGTCGAGCTGGGCCATGCTGAGCTGGGCTGGCTGGGACTGGGCAGCAGGGGGCTACCCTGCAGGCTCCTCCATATGGAACGTGTTAGCCTAGCAATTGCTAGTGAAATGCAGGCTGACGTCAGGCAGACACCCACCCATTGTTTTGCTGCTTAATTTGTTATAATATTTGTCTTACAAATGAGGATTTTGCCAGGACATAGGAAGAAGAAGAGGCAACGGTTGTAAATGAAAAGAAGGTGGGCTAAGGTTTTTGCAGAGAGAGCCTGAAGTTAAGGCCTCAAATGGCGTTTCGGCGTTCACTGTGTAAGTAGGGAAAAGCTCAGGGTCTTAGCGTAAGTGCTAGCACAAGAAGGGCAAGGGCCTCAGCTGTCTAAGTGGGAGGTATCATGTCTGGAGGGCTAGCATGGGTGGGTGCGCTGCAAAGGGAGGAACTGTTGGACAAGTTTGTGTTAAATGCATATGGACGTTTTTAGCGTAAACAAACATTTGTGCAAACAAAATAATTTATTTTTAGGAATGCATCATTCATGTCTGTTCTTAGAGTTGCCTGCCTGTTAAATGCATCCTCATATACTCCCATACAATGTTCCCGGTTTTATTAATATGTTGCTCACCTTTTTGCCCATTCACTCAGTTTCCAACATGCAGAACATTCCTCCTAAAATAGGCAAAGAGACGTAAGTTTAAGAATGCTTTTGTTATTCCAAGAGGAGCTGTGCAGTAATTGACCACCACCTGGGCATCTGGCAGATGTCTGTTTGCCAGAAACAAAGAGGATTCGGGGGGGTTATGAATGAACAAAACAACAAAACAAACAGATGCAGGCTAAAAAAAAACAAGAAAATACATTTATGGAGAATGATGATAAATTATGGAAAGTTTGCACTGCTGCCCTCTCCCTTTTCTTTCTTCTTTTTCTTGCTTTTTAACTCTGACATGTCAATTCAGTGCTGCTTTATTGGCATGAGTAATGATGGGAGGTGTTGCCAGGGTAATTACATAGCACATTAAAGGGTTTCATAAACATTACAGTTCCTCCTCTGCCCAGTGGCAAGGCTAAAGGGGCAGGAAAAAGGAAAAAACAGAATGGGAGAGCCAGACACGGCAAGAAGGGGCAGAAGCAGCACAAAAGGAAGCAAAGAGGAGGGATGGCAGAGTAAAAGGCACTTAATGGAGGGGGAGGAGAAGAAAAGGGAGGAGTATGGAAGAGATGAACAGAGAAGATGACAGGAGTGAAGGTTACCATGCTCATGGATTCCATCGCTTAGTACTGAACATGAAACGGGAAGAAAAAAAAACAACATGCAGGATCAGTGTCCAACACAAACAGCTGCAATTCACATCACAGTACATGGACAGTGCAGGATAACTCTCACACATACAGGCACAAAACACACACAAACACATGCCCTGCATGCTCTTGTCGACACAGTTTTTGCCAACGCCAGTAACCGTTCACACTACAGCCACAAACCCCACACACTCGTCTGTCGTTGAGGGTCATGACACACTCACTCAACCAAACACACACAACCACAAGGACCATAATTCAACAAACATCTACCCAGTTGCTGAGCATTGCATATTTATGTACAACCTCATTGGTCAAACGCAATTAATTTATACACGCTCTGAAAGCTGAGAAAAAATGGCCCCCACCAGGCAGTGTCAGACAGCCTGCAGAGCCACGCCTGCTCCTAATCTACAACACACAGGTTTTACTATGTTTACCCTGTTCTGTTGTAGCATCTGTCTTTAATTTTGTACATCTAAATGTCAAATGTAATACTCAGATTGTCCTTGTTGTTGATGAAATTCAAGTCTGTCTCTGTTTTGATTTTATGGGATGTTCAGAAGGTCTTGAATATTGGCCCTGGCCCTGAGGTTCTGTCATGAGTTCCTGATGATATTGATTTATGAACCAGGTGCAAAATGATGCTGCCTTCCAAGTCTTATGTCTTTATGATTTTAGCATACCCCTTTATCGATGTAAAATGTCAAAAACTTCAACAAATGATCTTGCCAGATGGCACAGAGGCAAAGATGAGCCAGTGACACTGCTGGATTGCATATATTTTTGGATGTTGGGGAAGCATTATGCTCTTGGTTTTAACGAAAGGAGCAGATGTTTCGTATTATTAAGCACTTTGGTAAACTTCTCCCGCAACAATGACAATAAACTTCTGAAGCCACTGAATAAATTACATTTTGAAATTGTACCATGTGTCCCGTTATGGATGCAGGTGTTGTGATGGGAGGGTTGGGGACAATTATATTGGCAATCCAATCTGTAAAACCCGGATTTGGCCCAATCTTGACAAACTAGATTGGATGAATAATGATCCAGACATGTGTCCAAAGCAGCATCAAACCCTCAAACTTGAAAGTGTCAAAGTAACGTTATTCAAGCGCCTCAGCTGGGCTATGTTTAGAGACAACAGCTGCAAAGGATTCCAGGATGGAAGAGAGTAAACGTTCATATTCACTGGATTAATCTTGCTAAGCGAGGGAAGGGAGCAGGCTGTGCACCACCAACATCGCTGCTAATAAAAACAATATTTAGCTTTTCTCTTCATCTCAACCATGGCTCACTATCACCCTCCACTAATTAATTCCTGTTCTTACTTAGCTGCAGCTGTCGATTCTCTCATCTCACAGACACGGACAAGTGGCGAACAGGTTCTCATTTCAAAGCACGGCACACTGTACACATTCTTTGACTTTGCATGGGCCCCCTCTGTCATCAAAGACCCTTTATTAAGTATCTCATACATTTACACATTGGGGAACAGTTTAAACTTGGCCCGTGATTAACGAAGCAGGGATATCTATCCCAGAAAACCAATGTTAGGCTGACATCTCAACATCTGATGTGAAGTTTAGGGTCCATGTCTGCAGGTATTAATCAAAACCACAGGGTTCACTTTCCCTCCAGAGATCCCACGTGCACACAGGCTTGCCTCCCTGATCCTAACTCCCATCCAAAAATATACAGCCCATACCATATAGACAAAGCTAATTGAACACAATCCACTGCACTTGACACATATGAAAACTCCAAATCTGAACATTGTGTCACTAAAATGATGGATTGCATTTAGTTTATTTAAGTTCTTAAAGTGCCAGACACTTCAGAGTACACAGCAGGGGGGTGATATTGCCGGTCTGCCTTCTCTTCTTTGGCTACATCACAAACCAAACCATATCTAAACTTGACATCTTACCCACACCTCCACACATGCATGCACAACTGCTTTAATGAGTCAACAACTGGCCCTCAACTCAAAGCACTCTGAGATCAGAGTTAGTTTGTACTCCAGTCACCCATAACACAGAGTCGTGCATGATGACCTTAGGGTCAGCCCATAATGCCCTCATATAATGAGAGTGCTGTTTGGGGATTTGTTGGACTGTGATAGAGAAAGGGCGCGCACACGCAATGCACCCTGGGTCTTTGTCTGGGTGCTGAAGGTATTGACGAGCGCTGATCGATGTTAATTGCTAGACAGAATGGCCATATTGACCCAGCTCCCTGGATGAAGAAGCCTGCAGGCCCAGTCAAAGAGAAAGAAATACGAAGAGAGAGAGAGAGAGCTGGGTCCAGACCTACAGCAGATACTGGGCTCCAGACACACACCAACACACATACACGCGCACATGTGCACAGGTCTCATTCACTTTAATGAGTTGAGAGAGGAGCACAAAGGCATAACGTCCATCAATGCCATGTCTATTCAACACAACAGAGTATATGCAAAAAAATGTATACTGCAGCCTGCTGTGTGTTCTGGAAATGAATTTGTGCATGTAGAAAGGTTTGTCTGCATGAAAGCAGGATGGTTTTAAGGAATGGAGAAGTAGGAAGCACAGCATCTATGTGAGGATGATTTTGCAGACAACTTTAGGCGTGTGTTTGCATGTGTTGGTGGGTGTGTGCCTTAGCTGAGGATCAATAGGCAGGAGCTGCAGAGGCAAAGACATGAGCAATCAATATGCTGGCTGCAAACAGAGGGAGGGACAGAGGGAGCTGATAAAAAACAGTCAAGGAGATTAAAGAGACAGATAGGGCAGACAGAAAATGAATGGAAGAAAAACTGGTGTGGTGAAAGGAAAGAAAGGGAAAGCTATAGAGTTACTTTAATAGGGGCTTTTTTTTTACCTCTTTAGTCCTAAAGTTTATAGGTGGTCACATTTGCATCTTTTGTTACGGTCATACACAAACACATGCACAGAGGACTGAGCATATGCTCATTTTATTTTATTAATCGTTTTCTTTTTGCATTGGAAACTCAACATGTTTTCATTCTTGAGCAAAATGTAAAAAAATAATGTTTGCATTATATTTATTAGCTAGGGGGATAAAATAATCTCAGCATTGAGATGCTTTAGGGATATATTTTACTTTTCACAAATCTGCTACTGATAACAGTAAAGTCTGTTGTACTTGCAGAGTGTGGCTCTTTTCCTCACAAGATGTGCTGCAGTCCCCGCTCTGAACCCATCTGTAAAGGCTTCAGAATACCAGACAGGCCCATACCTCATCACTAGAATGTGGTTCAAATCTCTCTTCACAACATTTACACTTGTATCCCTCAGCATTGTGGTGAGCACAGAAAAAAAGTGCTCAGACACAGGTGCAAAGATGAAGAGAGCCAGTAGTGGGAAAGAAGGCCAGAAGGGTCTTGTCTATGGAGCATGACTGGAAAGGCATTCAACCACAGTGCCCCTACCCAGCCCCGCTCAGCTCTGTCCAGTTGCACAAGTCTGTGTGAGTATGTGTGTGTGATTTGAAAGTACAATGTTGAAAAGAATAAGCCTAAACTTGGAGCCAAGATAACTGTCCCTAATGTATGAGGCCAACTCCCTCCCACCTCTGCTCCACACGGGCATTCACACACACACACACACACACAAGCGGACAAATTGACTCTATTCTTTTCCTATGCGTGTGCGTGTGTGTGAATGAAAGGTATGGCAGGAGTGTTGTGTTGGCTTGGCTGGCCGTCTGCGGTTGTGCGGCGGTGAGAGGGAGTTTTGGGAGCGCAGAGCGGGCGTTGCTGCCGAAATCCCTGAGAAATGTTCGTTTTGGATCCGAGTCCGTGCTTACATACCGCCCTCCCGACTGTCTCTCATGCTCCTTTTCATTTTCCCCTCTTAAGGTTTAACTTAAAAGTTATGAAATTGGGAATGAAAATACATCGCTTGAAAACGCGGGGACTGTGAAGGGTGTGCGCGCGCGTGTAGGAGGGAGAGGGTGGGGGCTATACCTGGGCCACTGAGGTTATCTGAAGGAGAGATAAAAGAAGCGCAAGAAGTCTGATTGGTTCTGAAACAGATGCACCTCACTGGAAGTGTTTTGTCTTATGATGATTTTTCTTTTTTGTTTCTTTTTGCTTGTGATGCCCTCAAAAACGCATTTATTCAGAAATTGTTTCTTTTTTCATTCTGGAACTGAATGACACCATGAAATCATTTTCATTGTTTTCAATGAATTCTACTCGTTGTTTCAGGAATGACCACAAACATTGGCTGAAACAAAGAATAAGCAGCGTGAAAATATAAATCAAGCCTGACTCAATTAACAGAGTTAAACTATTGTGGGGTTGTAACACCTCGTTAGCGCGTGCTGTCAGGTTGAACTGAACACTTGTCAAAATTGATGTTTTTTTTTAGTGTGCGTTTGGTCAGCATCGCATACCCACTCACTAATCCCATTTTGATCCAATAAGTGTGCGTGCGTGTGCGTGTGTGTGACAGAAAGAGAGAGAGGGAGAGATAGAGAGGGAGAAGGAGGTGGGAGGGAGGAGAAGCGGGAGGGAGGATTGATCCGCGTCTGTTAAAATCTTGTTCTGGTTTTTCTTGGAGTGAGGTCTGTGCCTGCCGACGCGCCTCTCCTGTAGCCCCCCCACCACCCTCAAGAAGAGCTCTTTTTTATATATATATGCAGAAAAGAAAGCTTTGAGATTTTGGAAAAGGAGAAGGATCTGCAAAACACAAGTAAAGTGGATAGAAGCGCACTGCTGGGTTGTTTTTACGCTGTCTTGCGTTTCCCTTGTGTCTGAATGAAACGGGGAGGCAGATATATGGGGGAGCAGGACGGCGCAGGTTCTGCTTTAGGAGTCGATCTGTCAGTGTGATTTTCTGAGTAAACACGTTTTGTCTTAACTTTTATTTCTTCCCCACTAAGCTCCACACCGCTCTTTGCAGCGCGGAGTTGGTTTTTCTCGGAACGAGGAGACTTTGGTGTTTTTTCCCCCCTTCAGAGAAACTGGCTAAACTTTCTACGTTTAAAAAAATAAATAAAAAGATCGGATTGCATTTTCCCCCTTCAAGCATTTTGGAGGTGATGTCATCGTGCTGTGTTTTGGCAGGTATTGTGCCGAGAGGGCGCAGGGAGGACTGCTGCAGCCAGGCGGTAACCAGCGGCTAAGGAGGCAGGGAAGTCCGGAAAATCAGGTGCAAAGTGCGGCTGTCATTTCCTTGCTGTGTCGCGGGTGGCTGACTCTGCCACCCAGTCACAGCTGTTCTCGATCTCCCCAGCCAGCCCTCCTTCCCTGGTCTTTCTACCCCCCTTTATTATCCCCTCCTGTTTTCATTCAGCACTCTCCATATATCCATCTGAGCTGGACCGCTCCGGGACCTCATCACTCTCTCTCTCTAACACTGTTGGCCGGTGTCACCTGAGCTATAGACCCATTGAGCCAGCTTGGGGCGCAGACATGAGCGAGGCCGTCTGGCGTTACCCTGCGCTCGCAGAGCCCCCTTCTCCAGGTCGCCCTTTGCTCCATCTGTTAGTTCAGGTAACTCACCGTCATCATCTTCTGACCACGCACTGCTGGGACTGAACCTGTGGCGGGACAAACACTACTTAATCATCTCACTGTGTTCATTTTGGAGCCCAGAAGCTTACTATTGCGCCGAAACATTACGCACTGGATTACGGCGCACTCTGCATCTGTTTGCGGGACCAAACATCACGCTGAGGGTCAGCAAGGCCGATTGGTATTGGCCATCTGTGAGGCGTGAGCGCGCTTTCACCTGTTCCTCTCCTTGTCGGGTACGCGCAGCGCCAGCGTTTTAAGTCCTAACCCTTTGCTCCCCCTCCCATCAGTCCCTCAACCGGCCTGGACAGCTGTTTAAGGTTGCTCAGCGGTCAGTGTGGCACAGTTACACCAACCTTACACCCCATCTTGCCCGTGCTCACACAAATACCCACACCGGGGAAACCGGGGCACGCAGCCGCCGATGCCAACAGGAGAGGCCGGTAACTCTTTGACTCTGCACAACATCCGCCGGATTCCCAACACAGAAAGAAACTCTCCGGACTGTCGGACTGGCTCAGAACGAGCGAGGAGACTGTGTTTGGGCCAAGTTCCATAGTGGAGGGGGGAAGCAATGTGGCCCCTTCTTTCCACGTTGACCGTCTTGTAAGTTATCCAAGTGACTTTTTTTCATGTTTTAAAATGATTTTTCTTAACAAGTAATCTGTTTAAACGTTTATTTTTGGATAGCTTTAGCTACAGGTGAAGATGATGAAGAGGAAGGGTGAAACGTGTAAACATTACATTAGCCCTCAGCAGTCCCCATGAAAATATGCCATGAAAGGGCTTGTTTTGATTGGCTGACAGTTCAGGGTCACTGGGTCAGAGGCAGGGCCATGTTACTCATAAAACCTGCCATAAACATCTCCATCACATCTGCACTTACTTCAGGGATGACCAGGCTGCCTAAGGAAAGACCATTTTCCCCATCGCCAAGAAAATGTGTTTTTTCTATTGAAAATATTTCAGAAGTTGAGTCAAATATCACAGGCTTTATCTTCTGGGATAGGAAAATGATAAAGTGCCAAGAGCAAGTCTCAGGGAGGAGGATACAGACTCAGTGGGCTTGAGTTTGCCCATTTGAGGTGTGTCTTGTTAAAAGCCAGGGGATTTATTTTTCTTCCTTTCTGTCGGCTGTACTTCTCCCAGATGGCAGTCATCTCCAGATAACTCTCATTCCTCACACAACCTGGACAGGGTGTGTGCTGGTGCTTGTGTCTCCCTGCCTTTCTCTTTCTTTGTCTCCCTCACCGTCTCTTCACCTAACAGCCTGCATCTGTCTTCCTGTCTTGCTCAGACCCCCATTTTCCTCTAGATACTTGCTTAGATAATAAAAAGTATGAATTAATAACTGATGAATGATGGTGCCTCTGGCTGCATCTGAGGAGGAGCATTCTCACTGTTTAGTCTTGGTTTTACTTCAACCCTCCCCTTCATTTGCATCACATCTATCTATATTACAGCAACCATTTCTCTTCATCAACATGCTGTTTTACCTACTTGATCATAAGTTCTCAGTTGGTGAGAAAAACTGAAGGTTTTTAGACGTAACCTGTAAATGCTCCTCACCAAAAGACGTATTTCCACGTCTGCTTTTCTTACCATGTCTGCATCGCAGCCCTTAACATTGTTCACACCCCCAATAACCGAAGAAATGTTGTAAAACAAGGCCTGCAGGAGAACATTTGTTCAGCAGTGTGCTGAAGTTCACAACTTCAGCGTTGGCCTACCATATTAACCACTGCTACACACGGCTGAAACCGCTGCTCTGTGCTGAGTCCCACAGGTCGACCACTCTCACTCCTCACTGGTGCCCCGTCCACAGCGCTGAGGCCTGCTTCTCTCACCGCAGCCTCCATATGGTTGATCTGCTGGGACGCAGGTTTATGATGTCAGATGGTTGCTTGTTTTGGCAGTCAGCCCGGGCACACCAGGTTTCCCTCTCTCCATACCTCTTTCTGGCTTTACTCTCGCCGCTTTTTCTCCCTGCTCTTTTATTCTCTCGTTTTCTCATACCTCCCCCAACCACCGGCTGATCCTGTCTCCCTCTATCCTCTCTCCTTCCCTTTTGCTCTGTGGCTGGCATAATATGGAGTGTCTGTGGTTTTTGTGGGAGCGGGGGAATCCAATGCTGAGGCACTTTTCCTACAGCGTCCTCGGCAGCAGTGCAGCCCTGGTGTTTTAACAGCTGAGAGTCCTCACAATGCACAGGCGCTCGTGTTTTTTCGGCTGCGCAGGCAAAATGTGAGGGCCAAACGCTCTGCTGCATTTCCCAGGATGTCTGCATCTATTAGGACAAGTCAGGAGCCAACGCACCAGTTATGGAAGAGAAATAGGACTGAGGAGGGGAAAAGGGAAAGGAAACAAGAAGTTTTGTGATTGTATGAGTGTATAAGTCAGGAGGTAGTGGCATGTCTGTGAGTTTAACACCTCCCCTTTCCATTTTATGCCTTTTGTCGACATCACTGCACATTCTGTGGTTGCATCACTCATCTTACCACTTTTCCCCCTCCTTCTTTTGATATATGTAATCTCACTGTTGATCTCCTGCGCATCTGCCTTTTCTTTCAAAGTTTCATCTCTTGGCTCTTTTATTCTCTCACTCTCTGTTTGTCCTCTTTGGCTTCATCTCCCCTCTTTTTTTACATCACCTTCTTTTGTCCTGTTCTCTCTCTGTGCCATTGTGTACCTTTCAGTCTACCTTTCTCTTCTCCTTGCTATCTCCCTCTCTCAGTATGTCTTTGCTTGGGCCCAGCTGTCAGCTGCCTGCTCCGCCTGTATATACAAATTCACCCTGCACACATCTGCACATCTGCGTGCGTGCCCATGACAGCGTGGAGGAGTCGCCTTGCTAACCCTAAACATAAAGGAAGATTGGAGGCAGAGAACGATAGGAGAAAGGTAGAGTGGACAGAAAGATACGGAGAGTAAGAGATACATTTGAGGAGCAAAAGGGAGGATGGCAAGTCAAAGAAAGAGAGGAAAGAGGCATGCAGAAAGATAGCAAAAGATGAGGTGGGGAAAGACAAAATTCATAGAATTGCTTTTCAGCCCACACACTTGGTTATGAACTTCATCAAGTTTTCAGCCACTAATTCAGAGCTGTTCAAGGACTGCCAAAGTAGATTTTGCAACACAATCACTCCCTTACTAAAGCTGTAAATAACTTGTGATACATCCAAGGTCAAGGTCTACACCTCAATTAAGCAATGTGATTGAGTGAGAGGAATTTTAATTATAACTATAACCAGCTGTTTATTCTAAAATTACCCTAAAAGTTCAGTGGGTGAACGATCACTAGAAAATAATTAGCAGATGCAGCTTTTCATGATAATACTCCATAACTCTGTATGATGCATCAACACAAATTGTTTCCTTCATAAGTCATTACTGTGCATGTCTTGGTAGCTGATGTTCTCTCCCATTTGTAGCATCTGTAAATGTAAGCAGTCTGCAGCTCTCAGAAGCCACATCCCAGCCGAGCATTCACCTGTAGTCCAGCCCAGCTGTCTACATACTCGGAGCAGCCAAATGAGCCAACCCATTTCCTTAGATGTCCAAACCAAAGCATGTTCTACTTGTCTCGGCATGTTTGCCAACCTGCTACGATCCATTCAGGTCATTTGCAGGCCAGATTTTGGTGTGGCAAAAGTCACAGATGGGTCAAAAAGAGAAAGCTGGTAACGTTACTATAAACACAGCTCTGGGTGTTGTCCGTCAGCCCATTCTTGGACATCTGCCTGTCTGTATGTCAAGCTGCTGCGCCAGCCGTACGCCCAGCGGTATGAGTAATCACCCAAGAAGGAAATGAGATGTTGAACAGAGAGAAATGCAGAGAAGAAAAGGATGGAAATGATGGTGTCATGCCCAACTCTTCCAACATTCAGTATTCTATACTCATCTGTTTCTACTTTTTCCAGATGTATCCAGATGTTGCTGGTGATGTGCAATCCATTGCAGGTGAGATTCGGCATGCATGACAAAGAGGGCTTGTGCGGCATAAAAGACAAGTTGGACATTTGTTTTACATACGATTCTTCAAATGTGTTTGAAATTTTCTGCCAAACTCTGGATGGTGGTGGGTGTTCCAGCAGGTGCTTGGTGTGGATGGAGTCAACTTCAGCGTGCATGTGGAGAACCAGACACAGGTGCGAGACACCATGAGTCGGAGACACCACAGAGTCTACCAGCTCTACAGCCGCACCAGTGGCAAGCACGTCCAGGTGCTGGGACGCAAGATCAGCGCCAGAGGAGAAGATGGAGACAAATATGGTAAGACACACATGCACAGTGAAAACGGCATCAATGCTTCCAGCTACGATGCAACACTTGCTTGCGTGTGCATATACGCGCACACCATCTAACATCTACAAGTACAAAGACTTAAAGGCTGACTGAGTGCATGCATGAGTGGGGACAGAATGCAACTGTGCAGACGCTCTCACAAAAGCACACACACAGGCCACCCCAGGCTTTGACAGGGGGGCAGTGGAGCTTGTCTTGGAAGTACAAAGACCTTATCGACTGGCCGCTGACTCAATGATTCACAAAAAAGCAAAAGACCGAGACAGAGAAAAAAAAGTGTTGGTGAAAAAAGTGAGTTAGAGGAAGAAGCCTGGCAGGTAGCGCATCAGACCGAGTGTTAGAAACTAATCGCCTTCATCGATCCCTCCATTGATTTTTCATTCTTCTTGTTGTCTCCTTTGGATTTAAAACAGGAGGCTTCCTCTCCCTCCCTCCATCCATCCTCTCACACTTTCTCTGTCCATCCCCCACATCTTTCCCTTCTTTGGTCTGTAATGACAGCTATCTCATTTTTAAACCACGCTGAATCAATGAGGAGTAGAAACCCAAGCCATAAAGCTTCATATTTCTGTATGTGGCTTAGCAACGGCTCAGAAGGCACAGTCTTTTTTATTTATGATAATATCATAAATATCAAGACTCATTCATTCATTTATACCAATTTGGAAAGTTTAAAAAAACTTACCTATGATTGCAAGTATGTTTTACACCCTGGGTCCAAGTGCAGAGTGAGAACAAGTGAAGCAAGTAAGCAAGTCCACGTCAGTACAAGCATGAAGTGTAAGAGCAGTAGGGAGATGCGAGTAGAGTTGGGGGAAGAGAGATGAAGAGGGCAAGAGGGAGGGAGGTATTGATTTCTCCTGACCCCTTTGTTGACTAAGGTCATTTAGGAACCATTTTAGGGATTTATTTTTAAACAGGCACAAGCAAACTCCAAAGATGCGTAGTCAGTGAAGCGGTACTGCCTGGAAGGATGAACATGCATCATGCACCTGTACACATACTCACACAAACACACAGGAGCGCACGCACACACACATCTTAAAACAACAGTAACACAGATGCTCTGTGCGAGTGTTCTCCCGTTTCCCTCAGCCCACTGTGCTCCGTCTTATTTTGGCTGTTATCTTCCTTTTACAAGGCCCATTTGCAGTCAGTGGCCTCACATCCATGTGTGTGATCGGCCGTATCTGACAACCATCTGTCCAGCCAGTGACATTTACATCTGTCTGTGATTTATCAGCTCACTTAATAGCAACAATGAATCCTAAAACTGTGACTCGGCTTGAATGTCTTATCTGCTTTAATAGAGCTGGTTTAAATTTAATACTGGCTGGTAATCTGTGTAATCTGTCAATTTGAGCTTGAGCAATGTTCTTTGCAATCATAAAAGATCACAGGCAATGTGGAAAAAATGGAATATTCTTTTTTTATTATTCTGCATGCATAAAAACCAATGCCAATATGTGTTTATCCACATTAAGTGTGGCTCTAACGTCTGTCTGTCCCTCTGTCTGTCCCTTCACAAGCCCAGCTTGTAGTGGAGGCAGATACCTTTGGTAGCCAGGTGAGAATACGGGGCAAAGAAACCAACTTCTATTTGTGCATGAACCGCCATGGCAAGCTGGTAGGAAAGGTAAGACTTCTTTTTAAGAGACATGTTATCTAAAAATATCATGTCTTACAGTTTCCTGACCAGCCTTTCTTTGTGCTCATGTTTACCTGTGGTTTCTCTGCTGTCTCAGAAGGCCAGTAACCGAAGCGCAGACTGCGTTTTTGTGGAAAAGGTTCTGGAAAACCACTACACAGCTCTGATGTCGGCGCGCTATGCGGGCTGGTATGTTGGCTTTACTAAAAGAGGGCGCCCTCGCCGAGGTCCCCACACACTCCCCAACCAGCAGGACGTACACTTCATGAAACGCTTTCCACCTGGGGAGCAGCCTGACCTCACCACCCCCTTCCGCTTCACCACTGTTAGCAAGCGGGGCAAGAGAGTGCGCGCTACTGGACCCCGCTAGTAGTGGCTAACGCTAGCACCCACTGTCTTGTCATCATTGAGCCTGCCAATCGCTAACCCAGTCATCTCTTATGTCACACATGACTGAACATCTCCCTTTGTTGGGACAAATATTGACCAGGAACTTGATGAATCATTCATGGGGTTTACCTTTACATGTCCTAATTTGCCACTACAAGCTCCTACAATCCAAGTGAACATTTCTCTTTTGTTCCCTTACTGGACCAAGTTGACGATATCTCATCTAATGCTGGACCTGATCTGCTTTCCTTCAGAAGCCAGAGTTAGTGACAGAGGACCCAAAAGCCAGGCATTGTCCCAGGCTTTAAAAAGGCCTTGATTCAAAAACCACAAAACCTTCATGTCTCGTGTTTTGGAGCAGCTGGACAATGTCAAGCATGGGATTACAACTGGACCATACAGAGAAAATATCTTGGGGAAACTGAACAAGAGAGTGGGTGCTCAGCGTATAAGAAGGGAGAACAAGTAAATACAGGAACATGATGAAGTGGACAGAGGGATAGTGATCTGCACAGATGCAATGGACAAAAAAATGAACTGTTGACATGTGACGCACTTATCTGTCTCACTGCGAGATTGGTGGGAACATGTGAGGATGTTGATTGAATGTCAGGATGTTGTAGAAGGATGAATGAGGGAACATTAGAGTGAATGATGATTACTAAATGTCTGTTTGTAAGAGGACAGCTAGGAAATGTATGTATTGTGTGTGTGTGTGTGTGTGTGTATATGTTTGCGTGCCTTGGTGTGTGCATGAAGATGGATCACAAGGGACTCTGGAAAGGGACCACAAAGTCTCTGGATGAACCCATGACAACTCACCGCAGGGACTGAAGCTTTAGGAACTGGAATGTATGAAAGCTGCACCAAAACCAGACAACCAATTGCAGCAAACCAAACCAATGGCAACCAAAGACAACTGGAGAGCTGCTTCATGACTCCTCTTCAGTTCCTGCCTCCCCTTGTGGACACTGCACCCACAGCTTTTAGGTGCAGAGGGTGATGAGTGCAGGGGCAAGCCCAGCTGGGAGGGTGCCTTCTCTAATAGCATTGCTATAGAAACGACCCAGGGGATGATGCTCCTGTGTGATACCGTGGATACAGAGTGCTGCTACCAGGACATTCAGTGAAACAAACCAAAGTTTCATGCATACACACAAGAGAAAAATATTAAAGGGAACAATTTATTGAAAGGTATATATATTATATATATAAAGAAGACAGAAACCTTAAATAAGCAATCTTACTATGATGGTTACTATAATTATTACGATAAAATTATTTCATTTATTTATTTCAGCTCTGTGTGCAGCAGTCTTTCTCGACTCAGTAAACCTTACAGAAACATTTCCTGTCTCCCAGCTTCTTTGAACTGCTTCATCACCTGCTGTTCTCTCGCTAAACTTGAAAGAGATTCAAGATACAGATTTTTGCTGTGGTCAGCAGTTTTTTTTTTTTTTTTTTTGCTCGGTAGGTTGATTCAGCAAAAAGCCTAAACATTGGCTGGTTCCAGCTACTGAAATATGAGCGTTTGGTTGCATTACTTGTTTTATGTCATTGTGAATTTAATATATTTTGGCTTCAGGTAGCTGGAAAAACAAAACAAGAATCTCCACACAACACATTGAATTCTGGGAAATTTTAAAAAGCGTAAAATGATATAAAAATTCATGGTCAGTTAATGCATCAAAACCTTTATCCCTTTTTTAACTGGCTGAATGGCCTTGTTCTGAACTATGCTGAGATTTAATGAGTGGAGCTAATAGCAATTCTGGGTTTGCAACATTTTTCTGTCATCATCATCATCATCACTTTGACATTTGATCAACTGGATAACTAACATCTCAGTCAAACAGATGTACTATAACTAGATTTAACCACCCTTTATTTCTTTATACATTACCTGGAAATCAGGAAACAGGTGCATCAGTTGATTGAAACCTGTCCAAACATAAATGGAAATACAATATATGAGGGACCTTAGAAACATTTTGGACAACCTAACAAGCTTGAATATAAAAATGTAACATGACCACTTTTGTCCTTCACCACAAACCTGGCTTCTCTTTGGGTGTTTGCTGGCTATTGCTCTGATCTCTGTCATGATCCCAAACTGCTCCAATCATCTTAAGGTCTGGGCGTCACGTGTGCTACTGATTTATAGGAACATACTCATCATTTGGCATATCTCAGTCTTTTCTCCCCGTTTTAGGAATAGCTTCTTTATAGCCAGCTCTTAATGGAGAACACTTCTGATAAGGTTTTGCAAATAGGATATTGATAAACTGAAGGACGTCTCTTGAACCATGTGCCAGGTCTTTGGTGTTTGTCTTTTGTCCCCCCCAGTCTTTTTGGATCATACTCATACTGTTTTTCTTTATGCCTGCCACGTTTCTTTTGTCCACTTAGGATATTTTTTGGACACACTGAACACCAGATGAACGGTGGTGTGGTGGTTTAGCACTGTCACCTCATAGGAAGAGGTTTCTGGTCCAGAGCTCAGCTGGGATCCGTTTTGTGTTAAGTTTGTATGTTCTCTGTGTGGATGTGTGTGTTCTCTGGTTTCTCCAGTTTCCTCCCACAGTCCAAAACCATTGTACATAAAGGTTATTCTAAAATGACCCTGAAAAAGTGAGTATGCATGGCTGTTTGTTTCCATGTCGGCCATGTGATATACTGAGGACCGATCCACTGTGTCCCTGCTTCTCACCCAGGTGGGATAGGCTCCAGCCACCTCTAACTAAGAGCTCTTTGGAAATCATTTTCTTGGTGAAAAATGACCTTTTTATGTCTGTCATACTGTTATATTTGTCATGTTTTCCTTTGCAACAGGCTGTTATTAATATAATTAACAATACATTTTAAAATGGATTTTTTTCTAAATTGTCTTATGTCACAACACTTGTTTATTCCTCGAGTTTAAGCAAACAAAAAATATCAGGTACAAGGAATGGGCTAAAAATTAGTTTAAAAACCTGCCAATCTTGAATTTCTCCCTTGGAGATTAATAAAGTTTTTTTTTTATCTAATACCTAAAAATAGCTTTGAAAGACCTTCAGAAAACCTGCAAACAATATTCCTCACTGAATTGTAGATTAAAAACCAGTCATGCTCCATGAAAAAATTAAAGAAAACATTGGTGGATACATGTTTTTAAACAATACTTATTTATTTCTTATTTATTTAATACTAATTTATTCTTAATTATTAGTAAATATTGTCCCACACTAACAGATATTGTGAACTATGTGGTGGCACATTGACAAAAATATTATTACTGATTAGAACTATAGACTACACCCTTGTTTTTGGAAAACATGTTTTATAATCATGTATGAAGGTCCTCAAAGCAAATAAGAAAAGCCAAATGCAGAAATATGGCATGAATTTCATGGTCTTTCTCCAGCCAGGTGAGAGTAAATGTGTTAAATCTGGCAGCTTCTTGAGGGGTTAGTCAAATGGCAAAACACTTAAATGCCACAGTAAGACATTTTGTGATGCAGCTCAGCAACTAAAACTTCATCTTTACAATCAAACAGTGCTTCAATAAAATCTGAAGCGTTGCTTATTGTTCCCACACCAACTCTCACCTTCAAACTGCACCAATATGCAGCACGATGCATCAGACCAAACAATGGTGAAAAATGCAGAAGCAAGATAAAAATTCATAGCTGCTGTTTCTTCTTATCTCTCTTACACTGATCCATCATCCCTTCCTTTCCTTCCCCATCCTAGCAGGTCACTAAAAAGTTGTCGCTGCCAAATGACCCAATCATGTCAGCAGACACAGACAGCTGACTCAGGGGGAAAAATGGTTGTACCAGAGGATTCCAAAGCAGGAGGTGGGGGTTAAGGAGGAGACACTGAGGTGGGAGGGAAATCGGGTGTGGGATAAAGACAAACGAGTAGGGGGTGGCTGGGGTGAGTTGTTCATTTCTGGAACGTTGCTTCAGTTCCACTCGGGAATGATGGAAATATTCTGCGTAGCCAAACCCAGAGTGGAAGGTGTATGGTAATCATGTCGGGGAAGGAATGCCAAATATGTGCGTGAGAACGGAGCTGTGACCTGAGAGCTGCAGGAATTATGGGCCAAAATCCCACAGACCCAGAGGAAGCATACACACCCATATCCAACACATACACACATCATATATTAATGGTGCTCCACCAAGCACAAATCCATCCCACATAACTTATTCCCAGAATTTAAAGCATTCTGCTATACAGAACGAAACCCAGAAATGCAGAAAAACCCATCTCCATAAGCAGAACACCTTCTTTCCTTCTGGAGAAAACACAAAATACCCAAACAAGTGTGTCATAAAACTATAAGGATGTTTGCAAACACAATTACTAAAGCGATATCGTATAATTCCCCCACTCCCCCACTAACAGTGAGCCAGTATGATCTTCTCCAACAGGTTGTTTAGACTCCAAACTTGGCAACCAGGCAACAGCTTCAAAAGATTGCACTCTAAGAGAAACGTGGGTTTTTACTCCCATCTAGTGGTCACTCAGAAAACCAGAATTCCTGCTTCAAGAAAACATGTTTTTAAAAATGGTCGAGGACAGAAATAAGTTCTTGAACCAAGTCTGATCATCTCTCTCTCACACAGTCATAAATAAACTACTTTAATTCTGCTTTGTTTGATAATATAAAGACTCTTTAAAGGTTTAACCAATGAAGATGTGAGGTTAGAACGAGAACTGATTTGAAGAAATCATGTTGAATATTTTGTGATGCATCATTCTTACATTTATGACCCTGCATCCCATCAGTTCTTTCAAAGTGCTTTCTCCATCAGAAATCATTGTGTGCAATTACACTTAATATTTCCCCCATTGAGAAGAATAGGGAACTCCATATAAAATAAATACCAACACAGTATTGTTTGGGATGGAAACTGTCACATAGAGGTGGTAGCGGTACACAAACTATACATTCACACAGACAAAAACAGATAAGACAATTAGACACGCATTCATGTTATAGTTGGCTCAACTCTCGACCACTGTCAAGTACTTTATTCACAATAAGGTCATTTTCTTCTTTAAAAAATCATTTTAATATACAACACAATTTGACAAGACAACTCCGTTTACAGCTAAATTTGAGCTCTTGAATTCCAGCTTCTCTCATAACCAAAGCAAGCACGTAGATGACAGGAGAGAAAGGTGGAGTGAAAGGGACAGATGAACACAGGTTGAAGAAGAAAGAATGAAGAATAAGACAGTAAGACAGAGAGGAGGAGAGCAGAGGCTATGCTTAGTAGGATGATTTTTTTATACTAAGAACCAAAATACTCAAATAAAATTAGAAAATAACAGTAATAAAAAACAGTAAGAAAGTAAGAGTTAAAGAGAAAATAAAGAAAAAGCAAGAGGTGTGCCATGATGCTGCATCTAAGGCAACCTCACATGCATGTCTGATGCTTCTGCTCTGTTCTGTCGTTTCACAAGTCCACATACACGAACACACACTTTGAGTGTGTGCGCCCCCATTTTCCAAGCGAGTGTGCATCTCTGGGGGAGTTGAGGGAGGAAGCCAGGGGGTGGGGGATGGGATGGAGAAAGAGAGGAGGAGGAGTGAGGAGTGAGAGTGCAGGGAAGTCATCCCATATCACATTTCTCCCTCATTCACTCCTTCCATCTCCCATCCTTCCCTTCTTTCCTAGAGCTGAGTAAAGAGTCTCTGTCTCCCACATCAGAGCTCCAGTCATCCTCTGTCCAACTGTGCCAATGTGTATGTGTGCGTTTGTGGAATATATATAAATATATATCTATAAGCAGTTTCATATCTGAAAACCTGTTCTGGCAGGGGTTAAAAACTGAGGAGCAGAAGCTGCTTTAAGTCTGTATCAAGGGGGGATAAAAAGGGAGCTTGTGGCTTTTATAGGGTCTACGTTAATACTGTCATTAGTGTACTTTACAAAACATAAATTAGTTGTAGAAGGTAAACTTCTTGGGAAGAGTTGCATTGGGTCTGTAGTAGGGAATCCTCAGTGCTGGTCTGTGTGTATGTCAGTGTACTGGCAGGCAATGGGCACAAGCTTAAGTCTGTCCGAACAAGCAGGGAGGTTTTGGGGCCTAGTGGGAGATGGACAGAGAGATGACAAGGAGGAAGGAGAAAAGATAGGCTCCTTTGCACGACAGATGCACCCATCAGCCAATAAGCCCTGGGTATTCTTCTAAAAGGGTACGTTGCATGGCGCCACCTAGGGAGGGATAAAGTAAAGTAGTCGTCAATCTCACAGGGATGTCAACTCTGCACAGTTAAACATGCCAATGATGTGATTGTGTCAGATTTGAAAGAGTAAAGCTTCCTAGTCTCAAGGATCAGAGTACCTGCTATCTAGAAATATAGGTGTAGGTGCGAGAAGGAGATCGTCCCTCTGATTGGCCATTGGGTGAGACGTTCAGAAAGTCCCAGATCAGAATGGTGTCGTCGTGAGAACTGCTGATGATCTGAAACTCGTCAAACTGCAGGCGGAACACACGGCCAGAGTGCTCCTGAAATTATGGGACAACTGTGTCAACATAATGCACCTAGATCATCAATATCTCTCCCCAAAGACGAGGACTAAAACATGAATATGTAAAGGGTTAAGTACATTTATTTCAGATGTGATGCACAAATTCAGTGTTTAGAATTTTATTATTGGAACAACACTCCCACCCAGAAAAATCTCAAAGTAAATCTTGGTTTGTAAATCATTTAAACCCCGACTCCAGTCAGTGGCATCTCAGTGAAAAACAATCACTTTCCATCTGCAGTGAAAACTAACATTAGTTTCTAAATACTGTGAAGATCAGAGACCTTAGTTTTACAGAGAAACTAGTTTATAACATGCATGGACATTAGAACCATTATGAACTAACTTACCACCAGAGTGCGCAGACATAATGTGCTGGCAGGGGCGCGTGGGTCCAGTGCTGCCTGTAGGTCCCACACCTTTATTTTGCTGCAGAAAGAAACAAAGCACACACACACACACACACACACGAGTCAGGAAACTAATCCATTTGCTGTTCAAAATCGTGCAATCACAAGACTCACCCGTCGTAGGCACCGCTGACAATCCTCTTGTTGTCAAAGCGAATGCAGCGCACCAACTCCTCGTGACCTTCCAGCACTCGCAAACATGCCCCACACTCTATGTCCCATAACCTGCAAAAACAGTTGTTTGTTTAAAAACAGAAAACAAACAACCACCAACAACAAATACTACAATATTTTGATTCAATTAAGTGCTCAAAATTTGATCTAAACAGGTCAGCACATACAATAACGGTTCTCTTAAAGATAGAAATAAACAAAGCTACTTCTGATATCCCCAAACCAGTAAACTTAGTTTAGTGTCTCCATATGGATGTGAACAAAATACAAAAACATTGAACAAAAAAAACCTACATTTCTCAGCATTATGCTTTTATGACAGATTATAAAGACTTCCATACAATCTGTGCATTTTAAAATAATAAATATTAAGATTTTATTATACATCAAGATATTTCTCTACGGTTAAAAAGTCAGTCTTTTCCAACCAGTGTTTTTGCAGCGTGTTTAACCTCTTACTACTTTTCCTGTTAGTAACCTGACAGGTAATGTTACATGAAGTTGCAGATGTTAAAAATTTAAAATGGAAGAAATGAGGATTCACATTTCATCCAGGCTTTCAGAATAACGGTAAAATACGCTACAAGTCATAATTAAGAAGATTCCAACAGTGGCCTGTGTGTGCAGTGTGCATGTTCTCCCCATGCATGCGTGGGTTCTTTCACAGTACTCCAGCTTCCTTTCACCATCCAAAGACATTCATTTTAGATCTACATATCACTAAAATATCCTTAGGAGTGAGTATAAATGGTTGTCTTTCTGTGTTGGCCTGCAATGAACTGGCAACCTGTCCAGGATGTACTCTGCCTCTTGCCTGCTAGTTGCTGTGTTAGGCTTTAGCTTCTTATGAGCCTGAATTGGACTAAGCAGTATAGAAAAATGCATGAATGAATGTTTTAATTATTTATTATTAGTTACAGATGATCTTCTAGGGAGAAGAGTAACACTTGTGCTTCCCGTACAAAGACCATTATAGCACTGTGCTGTTCCAAAGCTTTGTTTATACCCTGCTCCTTGTGCTCACATGTGTAATATATTACTACAATGGAATTCCCAGTAAAGCTGCTCTCATTCACTTGTTTTCTCGTTTGTTCTTACTCATGGCAGGGTCTGTAACTTTAAAAGCACACCATTATAGCTAGTTATTCTGCGGTCAATGAGAGCATTTTAACTCTGCTATGAGGCCAAGACAAAATACGTATGCTCTAACCACCGTGTTATTACAAAAGCACGGCATCCAAAATCAGGTGATGACCATGTCTGTGCAGGGGTTTCAGCTACATTTACATGTATGATGATCACATAGTACATAGCCTCCTGAAAAGCCACAACAATGATGACCTTGTTCAAACAGCTATAATACCTGAATATGTCACACCTACCGGATTGTGTTATCGGACGAGCCGCTGACTACGAGACGGTCTCTGTACTGTAAGCAGGCGATTCCCCGCTTATGACCATTTAGAGTGCGCACAAACTCGCAGGTGCTGGTGCTCCATACCTACAGAAGAAGCGATAAGGATAATTTTGTGAACCATTAAACAAGGCAGACTCTGTATTTATGAACTTCTGCAGCAATAAAAAGAAGAGGGGGGCAACCAAACAAAAAACATGCTGCTTTTCAAGAAACTACTTCATCAGCTCACCTTGATAGTGCGGTCCCCTGAGGCAGAGACAATGTATTTGTCATCAAAGTCTACCACATTGACAGCAGCCCTGTGTCCCACAAGGACACGGCGTAGGCTTATGTCAGTAGGCGAGGCCATGTCCCAGACTGCAATAGAACGATCCTTGGAGCAAGTGACCATCAGACCATTTGCAAAACGCAGGTGAAGAACTGCCTCATTGTGGTGGATCAGTGTGTTTAATACCTCGCCTGTTGTCACCTCCCACACCCTGAAGATAAGGAGCACAGAAGGACAAAATTTGGGAGATAAGTGTTGAGAAAACAAAAGATGAAAAGGGACAAAAATACCGGTGTTAAATGATGAAGTATGTGAAACAAAAGAGGTGAGAAAAGAAGAAAACAATGGGGTAGAAAACAAGATGGCAATGGAAAAGACACGCAATAGCAAAAGGAAAAAAACAATGGAAACATTAGAGAGATTAATGTTTATTAGTTCTACAATGGAGAGAAACTTGCATTTCACACGTTAGGAGAGAGGTTGCATGCGCAAGTACACACCCACAGAAGTGGTTGTTACAAATTGCACTGCTGGACTAGAGTTAAATGCGCAACACACTGGAAAAGCTGACACCTAAACCTACAAACAAAGTGCCTGTCAAGTCGTTGCTAAGGAAGTGAATTAATATTTTCCTTGGATACCACCCAGTGAGTGTGCCTGAAGTGTGAAGTAATAAGAGAATTCATTTTGAGCTTCTGTGTGCAGTAGCCAAGCAAGTGTCAACACACATGCACACACATGCCAGGTCTTCTAATATCTGCAATAAAACAACTAAAACCATCTCCAGCTGCAACAGTAAATCTGACTCTATGAATGAATAACCTTAAAGGTTTTGTTTGTTAACTATGATGAATGTTTGTAGAGATATTTCCAGACTCTTTGGTCAACTTGGAAGTCAGATGTGAAATTCCTATAAATTAGGCTTTGACAAAGTAGAGCCATAAATTAGGCCTTTACTTAATGTAAAATAATCTGTAAACGTGTGAAACAATAGCCTATCTATATTTAAAAATAGAAGGTTTTAAGAAGTAAAATGATTCGATAAATTAGAAAGATAAATGACAAAAAATGTATTTATATTGTGGTCAGAGACAACAGTAGTTTTCTCTGATGGTGCAAATTCATTTCACTGCTACCTGTGAACTCATTCTGTGTATTACACCATCTACTGCAGTGAAATATCTTTTCTGCTGAAAGTCAGTAAACCAAGCTATTTCTGGCCCTGGAGAAATATGTAGTTCAGATGTTAATGATATAAATACAGAGGATTTACACTCCAACCTGCTTTATCATTGAATTAAAAACACATTTAAGTTTAAAGGAAGAGTGCATCCTGGGTGAATGCTTTTATTTGAATATCTGGATTACAATAGATATTAAAACTATTACAAGTGATGTATATTAATGTGGTACTAAATGACAGTGGATTTCACTTTAAAATCCAACAATGTAAAGATTTGATCTTTTAGCAGAAAAACATAACCAGCTGCCGTGACTGACCAAGGAAAATAGATCTCTATCCTATTTAACAGTTGTTAACAAGGCATCTTCTTTTCATTGCTATTGAGGAAGCTGTGGTCATAAATTGTTGAGCTAAAATATCTTTTTCTTCACATTAAAAAAATAATTTTACTCAGTTTCATATCGTTATGCTCAAGCTGAAAATCCTAGATGAATAAAAAACAAACAAGAGGCTGGATTTGATCAAATGCAGCAGGCAAATCTCATCCCTGCCTTAGACCTCCAGTATACCAGTATAAATCGACTCAAAATTATCATGATTAATAAAGTGAATATTGATTTCACCCGACAGAGTTTTTGGTCCTAATGGAAAATATTTGTTTTGTGCCAAGATGGACATCATACCTGACAGTTGAGTCAGAAGACCCGGTGACAATGACCCTCTCATCATACTGGAGACATAATACTGAGCCTGTATGACCAGTCAGTATCTTCAGACATTCCAGCGTCTGCTTATCCCAGATCTGAAAGGCAAAAAGAGTATTGAGCTGAGCGCATCAAAGGGACAATTATAAGTGCTTTTTAAGAAGATGCAGATTTGAGTCATGTTAAGAATGGCCTACTCTCACAGCAATGTTCATGCCCTACTTCCCTACTGCTGTGCTGTGTGTGTGCCTAAGAGGTAAGAGCCATTCACTTTTCCTGACTGTGCATTAACCTCCCCCATGACAATAAGAAGAATCTTCTCCGATCCTCTTGCCATACACCAACTCTCATCATGTTGGTCTCTTTTTCCAGGCCAGACAGATAAGTGGAACACACAACAAGTCTAGTACTGAGCCCCTTTATCCTATAATTCACTTGTGCTCCGTCTCAGTGTCTGCTTATTCAGCCCAGCACCGCACACACACACACAATATGATAAGGCCACTTTGAGCCAGAAGAAAATTCAGCTCATAAATACACAACCACCACACACTGTATGCATGTCTTAAAACTGACTCTTAAAAAGAGAAATACTGTATTTTGTCTACACTGCTTAAAACACACTAACAAGATCAGTTAATTACTGTTAATTCCAAAAGCATATTTAAGTCCGTCTACACCAAAAAAGTAGTTGGAAAATTTTTTTAAATGAGTAAATCCCTCACAATTATAATGTATAAGCACTCATTTTCTCCAATAAAACTTGAATTGGGTGACAAAATAGCTTCAGTATATTTTAATATATAAGCAAATATAACTTATTTAATAAACAAACATCTGATAAACTGTAGTGTCCTCTATATTCTGAGCTAGCCTAAATCACAGAGCTTTAAATGGGGGATAAGGCAGTGGCAAATAAGCATAAATAAGATGCAGGTAAGAAACAAAATACAAGTTTTGCCAACTAAGACCAGTATTAAACTTTCACAAAACACACTTACTTTGATGGAGTTGTCCCTAAGGCCACTGATGATCTTGTCATCATCATACTGGAGACAGTAAACCCCTTTACTGTTTTCTGAGCGACACTGAATCCTTTGCAAGTTGTGTCTTCCACATCGCCAATTAGCCTCAATAGTCTGTGTGAGGAAAGCGAGACAAGACAATAAAGGAGTCAAACACTAAACAGAAAGACTTCCACCATGTGGATGGAGGAAACTAGTATATGTCAAGATGTATTGGAGGAGACAGAAACCCAGGTCAGATCTAGGATAGAAAATATCATTATGATGTATTACAGTATTATTAATCGCATTGTGATGTAGGGCTGTGTTACATGTTCCAGCATCCAAATCAAAATGTCTGCAGGACTTGCATGAAAAAAGAAAAGCACAGCCCTATTGAAAGTCATGTTAACTGGGTAAATACAACCTGAGAAGAAAACAACTACACAGGACAAGATGCTATCCCAGTGGGTCATTATTTACCAAACAAAAAGCAAGGTAAATTTGCAATGTGAGAAGTTCAGAGCACATTTTATGATAGAGAGGTTTGTAGAATCAGTTTGCTTGCAACAATGTGTGATCTTCATTTTCTGAGTGATGTGAAGAATCTCATTTTGCTGTTCATGCCTTTTGATCCACTCTTCTTTACAATCCCTACAATCTTGAAATTGTAGCCGCAGAGCATTATTATTCACGTGTAAAAAAAATGGCTCATTGTAGAATGATAAACTCCAAACCTATAACCTATAACCCGTCCCAGATTGATACATTACTAGTTTCTGATGTTTTTCCACATAGTCAATGTTCCAGTCCAGCAAACTACCAAACCTTTAGTTTATTTACATATTTTAAGAACATATATCCAGAGTAATTTCTTCATCATGTGACCATGGGAGAATGTACTCAGATTTATAGAACTTGTTAGTGTTTTCCCCCTAATTTTGGTTTTCTTGTGAGTGACAATCTCTGCATAACACATTGAAGTAATCAGTCAGTTTATTAATCCAACACACACAAAAAAAAAAAAAACAGCAAATATTCCTCCCAGATAGGACTAATTTCTCTGAGAGGAATGGAGGGGTTGCATCGGCCCAGCCATTTCTGATGGGCGCAGCTGGCTTCAATGAAATAAAGTAGGTAGTTGCAACCAGGCTCTGTGTTGTGTTCTCTTCATTCTTCAACAAAGAGATTGCAACCATAAGTTTGTTTCTGCAGCTTTCTGCCTCCCTAGTTAGACAGGCTGCTGAAAAAGGTTTATCTTCTGTCTGACTTTTAACTGCCCTCTGTGCACTGCTCAGAGAGAAACACTGGAGGAGGAAATAGTCTCACTTCTGAGGAATGAAGTAATAACGTCAGTCCTCTAGCCTTAGGCAGAGAAGTGCTTCATCTCTAGTGTAGGGATGTCACGATTAGTTAATTCTACAATTATTTGTGATTTTAAATGACATAGTTAATTAATCAGATATTCAATAATATCACTTACTATAGAAATTATGTCTGAACTTAAACTTCTTCAAAAGCAAAGTTACACCACAGCTTGCAGAAAAGGTGTGATGGAGTGGGACACTACTGCAGAGGAAGCGTTATTTCCTTTAAGCGTTATTTCCTTCCATCAAATGAACTGAAAGATTCTTCAGATTTTTTTGGTTTGTTTTATTGGAAATAGAAGGAAAAAATTCAATGTGTTATTGTGAAAGACAGCTCATAAACCTGTAAACTATTAAACAAAAAGTTGCAGAGAAAAGAGGAAATATTCTGAATGTGTCGCCACCTGTTTGATAACCACCAGCTTTTTATTTTAAAACCTAAATGCACAGTAGTTTGGTTAAATAGCACTAATGTTTACCTATTGTTAAACAGTTACATTACATGTCATTGGCCGTTTTATCATTCCCACAAAATTCTTTGTGGGATGGATAAAAACAGAACAAAACATCTTAAACTTAAGCAGAAAAAGATATGTTAAAACAAAGCTCATTGTAGCTGCTGTCTTACCTCTATGTCTTGGATGATCTTAGGATAAAGGGAGTGATAGTAGGAGTTGGGTGGGACTTCTGATGTGCGGTTCTTGAACAGATATTTCTCCCTGGGAAAGAAAAAAATACTTTTTAAAAGAATCTAATGATAAACCAAGGATAATTTAAACACTATGCATTTCTTTATCACCATGTAGTTTGGGAAACTACATTAGAAACTAACATTTTCACCATACGCAGCGATTACCCACTTAAAACGTGGAAAGTAATAGTGCTTTTCATTTAATCCCCTTTGTAGACAGTGTGTTAAGATTGATTCTCACCACTGGTGTCTCTCAGATAGGCCTTTCCAAAGTGGGTCAGTTCGAACCATGCGTTCAATGAGCTTCTTCCACAGCATACCCTCAGAGATGACTCTCTGCCACTCTTTACACACCAGCTCAGCCGAGCACAGCGAACGTGCATCCAGGAAAGACAGGATGTTCTCCGCTATGTGATCCAAGCCTTGGGCTGAAGAAAGAGTGACAATAAAAGTGTGTACAAAAAATATTTCTTTTGGTTGATTTTTCATCTGTGTCTACGACATATCTTGTTATTCTTATTTTTCTATGAATAATCTGTGATTCTACAGGCACATCTGTTCTGAAGTGCTACTTGTCTATCAAAAGCAATCTGGCTTTTGCTTTACTGCAGTACTGCATTTACTGTAAATATTTGTTGTGTTTAATTGAGAGGGAATGATCACAAGACATGCATGTTAGGTTATAATAGCTATGGTTAAAATAGTTTAAAACAACATGCAAGTCACTTTGGATAAAAGCAACTTACATGTTATTTACTATACAGCCAAATGACTGTACAGTATAGTATAGTAAATGGAGTGTATGGGGATTTGCTCTGTTTTGGAGCCCCTAGTGGATGAGGGGTGAACTGTAATTTTAGGCTTTACTTTTCTTCAGAGGATAGAATGTGCTTTTAGTAGAAGTCACTTCAGATTTCCTCTCCTGTAGAACAAATTTATAGTGTGCTCTTAATAAAAACTAAACAGTCTGATGTTATTTATTGATTTACATGATGGATGGCAAGTCATAGCTGCTGTTTGTTCTGCCCCAATGCCAAAGGGGGTCAGACCAAAGAGGGAAAAAACAAAGACTAAACAAAAAACCCAGAGATAAATATAAATGTTAAAAAAAGAAATAGATTAATATAGAAACCAGTAATCACTGAATGAAACAGTCCTCATGAGTATTTTTCAGTTTTTTTTTAAATAAGTAACATTTAAGTAATTTATGGAAATATGGTCTGCAGCAAAGTTTGGAAAGGCAGCGTTGACTTCACAGCTGAGTGGAACAGGAACATGATGTACAAGTTATTCTGTCATTTTTAGGCACAGTCTATTCACACTGTAGATTATATGCTACAGCTATACACACACACACAATAAGCTGCATTTGTACCTGGCAATGCAGTGATGAAATCCCTCTGCAGCATGGGTTTGAGGTAGGAGTTAATGTGGCCGTGCTGGTAGTGGCACATACGGGAAATCAAGCGCTCAACAAACTCCACCTGGTCAGCCTCTGACCACTGGTCAAACAGAGCAATGCAGTGTTCCTTCTCCTTCTCATAGTTGCCTTCTGATGGACGCTTGCGAGAGCCCATGACAGGACCATTACTAAGCTGCAAAGATCAGATGTAAATAAAAGATTAATTACATATCTTTCTCTTCACACCAATTTATGGATACTGCATCCAATGGTGCAGTAAATTCTACTGTCCCCACCACCCTGACCATGTTCTGCCCAAATATTTATAAATGCCCGTACACACTATACATGTCCCTGGATTAGTCTGATTTACAAAAAACACTAGACTAGGCATCTCAAACTCTTGGCCCTTGAAGGCCACTATCCTGCAGGTGTTGCATGTTTCACTGCTTCAACACATCTGATTCAAACACAATGGATCACAGCTTGTTGTGTGCATTGATCATTTAACGCGAGTTAGATGTGTTGAAGCAGGGAACCATCTAAAACCTGCAGGACAATGACCCTAGAGTAGAGTTTTGAGATTCCTGCACTACAAAGTGGAACATGAGAGGAGAATCACCAATATTCACAATTCTATAATCCAACAATAATGGTGCAGCTGTAAGTGTAGTATAAACAGAACTATCTGCAGAGCCCTGATCAGTTCCTGTATGCAGATATAGACTTCAGGAAATAAGCATTTCAAAGTATTTTTTTACTTAAAAAAACAAACTAACAAAAAAAAAAAAACAGATTACTCTTATCTTATTTGTGTAAGTGAGTACTAAGTCTTAAAAGATAGTGGAAATTTCAAATCTGAAAGCTGATATTAAGATACTGTGTATCATACTACTATTGGTGCACAAAGTTGATTATTTTTAGTGTAGAATCTTACGTTTGACAAAAAAAGACAATACATATTCACGTCAAGAGCATTTATCTAATGTGTTTGGTGTTATACTTAAAAACAAATGATATACACAAAACATTTTCATGTCAAATTATGCTAAGTCCAAGTTGTTTAATATGTTAACATTTAACTTTCTTCGTGTGATCAATGTGTGAACTAAAAAAGCTTTCATCTCCAACCATCATTACACCAAGAGTTCTGAAAATACATACATAAGGTCTTTGTAAAAGCAAAACATACGAGTTTATAATGTCAAAATAAATACACACCTTGAGAACTGTATTTTTCTTTGGCGACAGATCGTCCACAAGGTTCTGTGACTCCATCCCTGATGTATTCTATGCAAAAGGAAAAAACAAAAAAAAGGGCACAGGTTAGTCTTCAGCTCTTACTGAGCCTATAAAAGGCACATTTAGAGCCAGGGTAGCAGTGTAAACAGCGCTTGAACGCAAAAGTGCCACAATAACAGCCAAGGAAGTGTAACCATCAAGATTATTAAGGCGGGCACGCACAAATAGCCGTGCATACACACAAATGGAGTAAAACTGAAAACCTCAACGAAAGGATTTTATCTGCTTTCTAGTCTGTGATGTGACCTTAGTAGTCTGGACAGGAAATTAAAGTGCAAAATCTTGGGTATGTAACTGACAGCAGATCTGGCCTGGCTGTAATGAAAGATACTGGTTTTGTAGCATATACTCAGGAAAGGAGGGTAAAAACATTAAGATCAAACCCATTTCTAGATATTTCACATATTTCCCCAATCGAATAGCATTTTTCAGTCAAATATTTTAATAATAAAAAGTAAGGCTATTCTCTAATGGCATTTTTAAGGTGTCAAATGTATCCTACTTTTAACATCCATTTTAATTTCTTACAAAGACATATGACCAGACAATATACTGATTAGTAAAAATATACACTAACAAAAAAAATCTGTATTACCTGTATAGCTATTGTTTAACTATGTACACTTTTTAAAAAAAAAAAACAGAACAAAACTAGTCAACGTGAAGCTACATTATAAAACAACGCAAAATCGGTAATACACTTCTGTTTTTTTTTTTCTTCCTCCAAATTGCTCACAAATTACTTTTAAGAAATGGGGGAAAAAAAGGCCTTAATTTCAAAATCAAGCCATTTTTTTTTTTTAAAACGGGAAAAGAGGAAACAAGGTCAGCCTTTGAAAAGACCCCCGCCCCCCAACACACAAACACACACTTACTTTAAAAACCCACACACACACAGAATAAAGTCCTGTCAGACCAAACTCCATTTTAAAGCTGTATTACCAAGGTAAAATTTTCTTAATAAAAAAAAAACTGAGAACCACTTAAAATTTGGAGCTCCTGACTTATTTCGTGCATTTGTTGTGTACCTGTGACATGTGAAGCAAAACCCCCCAAACACATTGGTGAGTCCTATGCATACAACTGCACAGACAAACTGTCCAAGTGCCAAGACCAAAGCAGACAGGACAAAAGGCCAGAATGGTCTCGCTTGTGCTGATGGCCATGCAGAGTAAGTAAAAAACAAAACAAACTGAAAACACAAAGACCAGGTTTGGCCAGGCAGGCAGGCAAGCAAGCATGTAGCCTCTCAGAGCTTAAAGGAAGACCCCCACCTCGGCCCTCACACCTCCAGGTAGAAGGGAAGAAGACGTTACTCCTCAAAGCATGGTTGTTCTTTGGCAGCCCCTGCATCTTTCCATTAACTCTACAGTATTTACGTAAAGCTGCTCCCAAACTTTTCTGACTTTGATAACATTGTTATCTTTCAAAAGATAAGTTTTATAAGCTTTTTTTTTCTGGGTACTGTACCCAGCTGGAATTTCATTTTGAGCAAGAAGGATGTACCAGAGAACAACCTGAAGAGTCGAGCGCTTCCAAAAGGAGGGGAAGGACAACAAAAGGTGAGGAGGTAGGAGGGTGAGGTGAACGTGAGTAGATGCCATTGGCACCATGGTGGTATGCAATGTGAAGATTGGGCAAAGAAAAGTAAAAGGATGGACGGATGACCAGGGAGGAAGGGAGAGGAGGAGCAGCAGAATTAAGAGGAGAGAGGCAGAACCTGGTTGTGAGCCCGGGTGGAGGGGATGCTCTGCAGGCACCTGAGTGCACACAAACTCTCAGCCACCGAGGAGCAGCCCAGCCAGAGAGAGCGAGGCACAGAGCACTGTGTGAAAGAGAGAGAGGAAGGGAGGAAGGGAGGAGGAGAACAGAGTGAATAGGGTGAGGGAGGAAGAGAAAGGGAAGAGCAAGAGACCAGAGAATGGGAAGTAAAGAAATAAAGAGAAGGTTGATAAAGAGATTTGGTGGAAGGAAATCAAAAGAGGTAGGTGTTTGAGTGGGCCAATGGACAGATGGATGAAAAGGACCAGGTTTTGTTGAGGAATAAGAGGATTGATATGTGATTTTGTGCAAGAAAACAAATTAATGGATAAATAAACAAGGTTTTGTTTGAAATTGAAAAGGGGTGAGTGTATAACCATCAAAGTTGAAGAGAGAAGAAGAGGGGAGGAGGTGGGGAATAGTGAGGGGGAAAAACCAGTATTAGAGCTACACACATTGGCACAGTGAGCGCAGGAACACACACTCCTTCACACACAAGATTTAGACTGATAAACATACACACAGAAGCATTATTAGACATGAATAGGGAGGGGATAGGTAGAGAAGAGGGAGGGGTAACAGGATTAATTGTAAATTACTGTTACTATTATTTTGACAGAAACCCCACCCACTGTTCTCCCATCCCCACTATGTGAGTGGTTAGTGAATAACACTGGGACAGTAAAAAATAAATAAAAACCAAAGTAAACACAGACACAACCAATATGTAGTAGCAAATTTTCTAAAGAGCTGAATATTTTTTAATCTAGAAATTTAAAAAGTGGATTACATGTCATCAGTTTCATTAGAAATAACAAGACAAGAGGAGAGGGAATTGCTGAATCTCAATCCTTGGTCATTGGCTGTAATCAGGAACATGAATGAATTATACAATCTTTTTTGAGCCATTACTTTATAGTTCTGGTTTTTCCAACTTTTGCAAGTACTTTTTTATTTAAATGTTGCAATTAATTCAGAATTTAAATTCGTGTTTAAATCTATAGCTTTAAATAACATCTTAAAGTCTGGATATCACCTAACGTAAAGGGATACGATATACACTTGTATGCAATTGTGGTGACCGGTGGTTATTTCCTCTCTCCATTATATCTACAGTTCTTGAGTATTAGCTCTTTCGCCCTCCCCAAAATTAGCCGCTGTTTCGGGCACACTTGGGTTAAACGTGATAGGACTTGTTTGTAATATTTACCAAACAACCCCATATAATTTTGTAGGCCTAAATTGCCACCTTAAATTCACAAGCAATACGAGATTTGACGACGCGATAACAGAGTGCGGTTTACCACATCACCAAATTCCAATGTTCAAATCGAGTCTTAAAATTATGACTGAAAAAAGATAAACATACATTTGTGATTTACATCTTAAATGCCTCTTCTATCCTATAACTGATCATAGTAATGTTGTTAGTTCTGTGTAGGCTAACATTAGCCTAGTTTGGTGCTCGTCGACACGGCTAGCAATTAAAGCCAACTATAACTTCCTGTCTAAAAATAGTTGCCTACGACAAAATAGAAATTATGTTGGCAATATACCTGTCCACCAAAAAAGTATATTTTGTTGTAACCGGGAGTCTGTTACGGTATCGAAATGTCTGTCAAGTTTACAAGTGTATTTAGCATACTAGCCTGTAAGCTAACTGCTAATGTTCGCTAATCGTGAATGAAAAAGCAGTACTCTACGCACTTCAGACATATAAACAGGTAAGCGGTACATTGTTATCATTATTTGTACGTCTAGTTGTTCTGAGACATAAGCTATTGCGCCCCGCATCTACTATATTATGTCAACAAATGAGCTACATAATACATCATATTGTTAACTATAAATGTAAGTAGCTCATTGACTTCTAGCTATTGCCTATTAGCAAGTCGGCTAGCTTAGATCAGACAGGGCCCAGTTAAAGTGGCGCAGCGTCACCGCAGTAAACGCTGCCCCAAGAATCCTCGGCTACGTTTGCCTAATAGCCGCACATAAACGTGTTCAGCTACCCAAAATTTTTAATAATTTCCCCCAAATGAATACATTTCACTTTTATATAATCATATTAATATATTTTAATTAATTTGACCGGTGTGTTTAGTATTCTTAGCAAGATGTACCAACATTTTCAGGCCCTCCCTCTGATCCCCCCCTCCTCTCTTTTCTCCTCCACCTCTCGACAAGCCGCTTCAGCTCATTTCAGTCGTCGAATAGAGCCTCGGCGCTTCCCCGAACAGATACCTGAATGTTACCTTTTCTGATGTTTCTTACACAATAGTCAAACAGATCTTACCATCAGTTCCACCGTTTTGTCCTCCATCTCCGGCTCCATGTTGACGATCCCCCCCGAAACTCGCTATGAAAATGGAAACCCAGCCCTGCGTCGGCGGCCCGCAAATTCAGAGACGTCATTCACTTCGCACAGCCACACAGCTTTGGTAGGGGAGCGTCAAGAGTGGGTGGAGGGGTGGGATCGTCCATACACATTTTGAGGCCGCTGATTGGATAAATTTTGTCTGAGAAGGTGTGGCTTTCCAGCTTTACTTTTTATTGATTGGCTCACCGTGCTACTAAGGCTTTCCCCGGTGACTCCCCCAAACAAAAAGGCAAATGGATGAATATGCTGTTGCTATCCTGAAGAGGAATACACCGAGGCAAAATCAATCATCCGCATAGCGTTGCTATGAAATACTGCAGGATGCTGGTCATTGATCTATACTGTAGGGTCAACAATATTAATTTAAAATAACAAAAAAAAAAAAAAAAAACTGAAGATGTGACGTGTATGTAAGCCTCAGTGTAGTTGTTTTCAAAGACATCTAAATTGTCTTGTTACTTTTTTGTCAGGTTACTTTTTTAAGTGCAATTTCTTTTAAGTATTTAATTTATAACCAATTTATAGGGTTATGCTTTCAACATGTCGACAGAAATTATTTAAAAAAAAAAACAAATTACCAAAATGCCTTGAACAGGAGTACGGACGGTCAGTGGTGTAACTTTGCAGAGGAAAACGGGATTGGATTGACTTGTAATATCCATTTTCAAGCTATAAAAGAAGACTTACAAAAAGTCAACTTCTTAACCTCATTTTTTTTTCCTCAAACCCCCTCCAATGCTTTTTCTAAACTACATGCACAGCAAAATAAACACTTGACAATCATCAGCATACGTTTATAATACATCCCATACTTACATACTTTTACATAGTTTGTTAAATAGAAATAGGATATTCTCAAGCAGTCCTAAATAAATTCTAGTAATAAATGTTTTTTTTGTGGCAAATATGATTCTTTATATATAAAAAACTTTTTTCATTTACCAAAAGCCACTTAGAACGACGTAGACGTATACATGTAAAAATAGGCTCTTGCTTGGCGAAACATGACAAATTATTGCAAACTACTTAGTCATTGACACTGAGCCTAAAGTTTGGAAAAATTTAAGATCAACATAATTTAATAAGTAATCTTAAATTTCTTTAAAGGAATTTGTGGGGAGACAAAAACACCCCTGTTATTTATGCAACTAAGGTGCATATGCCAGATTTCTGATAGAAAACTAGTACATCAAGTTAGAAGTTAAATGACTGCAATGAGCAATTTAGGTTTGAATGAATCCAATTGGAAATGTTAGATAAAACAAAAATCTCATGGAATCTGGTAACCAGGATATATGGTTTGTATTATAACAAAAGTTCATTCATACTAAAGTCAGGAGATACATTACTTCTTTCAAAGACATTTTTTAAAATGGCATCTTTCAGTTTAGAGTTATGTTTCACTGTGGTATGGCTGATCACACTTCAATTCTTAAGTGTAAGTCATAAATATTTTACTCATTTAGGACTACTTCAACTAACTGGTACAGATTTCAGAAAGCCAGTGAAATAGAAGACTCATTACTGGTCAGATAAGGCACAGGATTGAGACAGCAGATGAGGAGGTAGCAATGGTTTTCAGCAGTTCAAATTTAATACTTTGTCCCCCTTTCTCTACAGAAACCCAGGTAAAAAAAATCCCCCACTCTCATAAAATACAACAGCAGCAGTTACCAGTAAAAAAATGAAATGCAAAAAAAGAGAAAGCATAAAGGGGAGGAAGAGAGAGAGGGTAGGGACCTGATGAGGTGATAAAGGAAAATAAATTTTCTTTATGTATGGAGCAAGTCCAAAGTTCATCTTCAGACCAGGTTAGGGGCAGTGGGAAATCTGGGAACTTGCTGTTGTGTTCGTTCAAAATGGAGGGGAGGAGGAAAAAAAGATTAACCAAAATGAGTCGAGTCCAATCCAACTAGGGGAAGGAACCAGCACTCTAAGGCAGGGATTTATTCAGGAAGGGCTTTTCCCTCTCTGGATGAAAGAAAATCTCACTCCTCTTCAGCCTGTGTGATGCATTTTGTCATGTGTACAGATGTATTTGCATGTTTGTGTATGCAACAGGTAAATTGGAAAGTGTGTCTGTCATATATATATGATCAACACAGTTGCCCCTCTCACTTGCTGCAAGAGAGGTGGCATTTTTTTCTTTCCTCATTTCTTCATTAATTCATTCCGTTCTTTTCTTTTTTTCTCCCAATATCAGTCCAAGACTACCTAGTAGTCATCCAAATCAAAGAACTCATCGTCCTCGCCTTGGTACTCCATGCCCTGGAAATCCACCCTGTACCGCAAGATACCTGTTGAACATAAAAATGATTAGATTTACATGACTGCTGGGCAACTTAGGTCATGCTTTATAAAACAGACTGTTTAAAAAAAACACACATATTTGCATTAGTAAAACCAAATTCCACAGTCTTTCTACTTAGAAGACTTTTTCCAGTATGGAAAGAGTATTAAACCACCCAGTTCTAATTATTGCTAAAGAATTTGTGGCTAAATTGACATCAGAAGTTCATCTATACTGAAAGCACATATCATAGAATTGTACATGTACTCAATCTCAGTAAACGGACTTTACTTGTGTAGCAATTTTCTAGTTATATGTTGACCACTCAAAGTGCTTTTACACTACACGTCACATTCATACCACAATAGACACATCAGGAGGTACCATGCAGTGTCTTGCCATGAACACTTTGAACAGAAGGCAGACGAAACCTGGAATCCAGACTACCCAGGCAAACAAACACAATCGTTTTAAACTAAAAAATCTGCTTATGGTCATTAGTCCATACTACCAATATATATTTACCATGTCATGAGATAGCATCCCATCATGAGGATATTTTTATTGAAAGCAGCAGTACAGGTAAATATAATACTAGGAGAGCTAAACTGTAGTCATGCCTTTGGCAAAAGAAGGTAGCTATAGTATATGATCCTATATAACCAAATATATAACCTATATAACCAAAGCATCTAATGTCATCATGTCTGCACACCATCAAGTAGCTTCTTATGCTCCATTTCAGCAAATATGCCACTACATTACACTCTTCTTCTCCTACTAGTTTTCTTTCAGTGATGGAAAACATGTTTTATATGATGGACTTATCTACTGATATACCGGGCTTTTGAGGTCACATGCTGGGTAATCTTAGATATAATTTCCACTTGTACAAATTAGGTACCTGTCTGTCCTTAAGATTTTAAAATACTTCTGTTTCCTGTTATGAAGAGTTTAAAAAATAAATAAAATATCATACATCTTCAAATCCTCAATATATAATTCTCTCATTTAAAATGTTGGTGTGCAGACTAATACTTATCACACCTCTCATCTTCCTTTTGAATAAATGTCAATTTCAGTGTCATAATCTTGTCAACAATGTGCTCACCCCCAATGCCTCCAAAGCCCTTGACAAACTGGGACCCCTCCTGGCTCTTGTCTGTTACTATTTCCAGCGTGGCTCCAAATTTCTTGTAGTTGTTTGCAAACCACTCTAGCAGTGGCATGCTTTCAATCAGCTCGTGCTCCTGCCCAGTCTAAAAACACAACCAGTCAGAAAAGCATAGTGACAACTTACAGGTGTATGCATTCCTTTGTTGTACTCACCTCCTTGTCTGTGAAGTGAGACTTGTCTTTCTCCTGCTCTGGCGTCAAGTACAGAGTTTTCTCATCTGAAAGTTCAGGAAGACAAATGTAGGATTTAAAAAAATACACACAACCAGACATTTATGTATAGTACAGATACATGTGACTTATTTACCATTCTCTGCTCCATTGCTCTCAGCTCCATGCACACGAAGAACATAACGCATTGTGTCCAAGTTCTCATAGACTATGAGGATTTCCACCGCTCCCATTTCCAAAGCTTTAAGCGTGTCTTCCACTCCAAAGCAGTACTTTCCTGTATCCTGACTGATCTCATCAAAATACCGCCCTATAGAAGAGATAACCAGTAGAAGAGGCAGGGAGGTAAGCTTCACGACAAAACATTTTTCATCATCATCCATCCATCCATTCATTTTCTACCGCTCGATCCCAAAGCGGGGTCGCGGGGGGGCTGGAGCCAATCCCAGCTGTCAACGGGCGAGAGGCGGGGTACACCCTGGACAGGTCGCCAGTCTATCCAGGGTTTTTCATCATCATTGTTTATGTAAAAAAAAAAAAAAAAAGAATCAAAAAGAGACTTCACCTATAAGTTTTTTCTCTTGAATGAACTTGACATTTGAGAGAACCTCTGCCGAGAGCTCGATTGCTTGATTGAAACCATTTTCACCTCCATACGAGATGTCAACCAGCTTCAGAACCTTTGCCTGTAACCTCTATGGAAATCAAATATATAAACAACTTAATTACACCATTAATCATGATAAGAGTCACACAATAATACATTGTTCACTTCAGACAGCTATTACTTTTGTTCATCATGCAAACATGGCAATTAAAAAAAAAAAGTATAGCAATATGCAAGTTTTCTTTTAAGATACATACAAGTGTCTTATGTTGGCAAAAAATGTATTATACATTATACTGCACATGTCCACAAGACAACGTTAAGTAAACTGTTAGAAGAAAATAATTTTACCATTAAAAAAGGCAAAAACAACTTTAACTACATGATAAGCTTACTTATTTCTCTGAGCTATAATAAATTTATACTAATGTTATAAATGTTCTAAATAAAATCACTACAAAAAGCTAGCCTGCATTAACTATCTCTCTCTAACAATAACTTTAATATTTTCAGTAATAAAATTACAGAGTTATAGAATACAATGCCTTTTATTTTCATTACATGCATGTACAATGAGATTAAGCCATCCCCAGTGTCAGTGCAAGGAAAGCAGTATAGAAGATAAATAATAAAATAAAAAGATCTAGGGTATAAAATATTTTACAGAATAAAACAGATGTGCACACTCGAGTTATTTGCAGATATAAATATGATGTATATGTATGAAAAATATATTGCACATTCAAAATATTATTGCACGGATCATGATATGTTGTACGTGTCATGTGACAGAATGTGTTGCACTTATGTTGTTGGTGTGGAGATTAAACATGAATCTTCTTTGTTGGCAGAAAGTTTTTATTTTTGTCCAAATTCTGAGCCTGTCCTGTATACTACCAACTAATGCAGCACATTTCCAGGACAAACTAAATAGAAAAAGAAATGCTTAGTCATTTGGCCTCTGAAATAATTAACAAGAATTTCATAATAATTTGTGTGTATTAGTACATAATAAATTATAAGAGCAGATACAAACTTACTGGGTCAAACATGTCTGACTGGCTGAGTTCAGTCTTGAAGTCAGCAGAGCCAGCCAAGACCATTCCTGCCACATTAACTTTGTCATTGGACACAAAGAGCTGTACAGCGGTCTCAGCTACTTTTCTCACATAATTATGTCTCTTCTCCATTCTTAGACGAGCAAAACGCAGAGCAGATTGTCCTCCTCTCCCTGAAAGAGAAAAATGATAAACAAGGTTTTAAAATTTTAGTATGATAGGAAATATAAAAGTGTACAACTACAATGTTTTATTAGAAGATATCCACTCCCTTGCAAACACAAAAAATGTGATCACTGTGAGTCAGTACCGTGCTTCTTGGGTAGGTCCACAGTGAACTTGTGCAGCACCTCCCTGGTGTTGCCCTGCAGTGTGCCAAACAGTGCCCCACTACCGTCGATCACAATAAAGCCAAACTTACTGTCATCAGAAAGTAAGGCTGTCAGTGCCTGTGTTAGTGGGTAGCAGGGAAAGAATGAAAAATAAGAACGTGAAAAATACTAAAGACACCAGAAGATTAAAACCCAAGAGTCCTCTCCAAAGAAAAAAATTGTATGTGCATTAAAGCAAACTATACCCTCACCTCAGTGTGGAACTTGTTGTCACAGAGGTACAAAGAGGTGTTGATTGGCTTAAAAGGCTCAAAGTCGATATTGACTTTCTTCTCCTTGCCTTCCTCTGTCACAATGGTGCCACAGTACACAACTAAACCATTGGGTGGCACTGATTGGAGAGAAGAAAGAAATAAATTAGACAAAAATTAAGCTTCAATATTATTACATACACAATGAATAAGTTTTAAGAAAAGGATTCTTTGTTTGCTGCTTTGAAATGTCAGATGTTACTGTAGAAAAAGTTTTGTGTTTAAATGGTAATAATCACCCTTGTTGTAGAGTTTTAATCTTTGCTGTACAGAGGTGATGGCCCCGAGAACAGAGAGTCTGTTTACTCGACTCTTAATGTTGGAAGCAGTACCAAACTCATCAGCCAACATCTTGGCCACTCTGGAAATCTGGTCCTTTGGAGGAATGATCAGTGAGATCATACTGGTGCCATTACTGTGTAGAGAATAAAATTATTTAAAGCTAGCCCTTTCAAGAAAACATTTGTGTCATTTCATGACATCATGAAATGCAATGTATAAGAAAAAAAAGTTAAATGACCAGTACAAACTATAAAGTTAATATATAATAATGAAGCAATAATGCCGCTCATATTAATGTTGTGACACTGACATAGACAACAGAACTGTCTTTCATTACTGAAACTTGTACCTGACTCTATAGGAATTACGTCTGTGATAGACCCATCTGTAATTATTCTGTAATAAAAGCAGTGACAAAATATCACCTTTACAAGGTTGAAAATGTTTCATTTAAAAATAATCTCTGCCCTTGAAATCAAGGACTGAGTATCAGTACCAAACTAGTCTCTATTCACGGCCCATTAAAAAAGGACAAGAGCACACCAGTAGAGCCTGACACTGCACACAAAAACACACAGGCAGGTATCAATGCTTCAATGAATGAAGGGTAAACAGTCAACAGTGTGAGACATGGCTGGCGTGGGAGAAAAAGACAAACTCTGCGCAACATTAGACATAAGCTGTCGCAGAGGAAGCACCAATAAAGCAACAGGCATTTCAAATGTCGGAATCTATAAGTCCGTGGGTCGAAAATTACCCAGTCAAGCAACATCTGAACTGCAATTGTTTTCAGCTAACCTACTTGATCGGGTCAACCTTAAACGTTGAACTAAGGTTGCCATGAGGTGACCAACATAGTGAATCCTTTTGGGGAAATCAGTTCTGCCATATATTCGTGTACAACACCATAAAACACGATTTTAAAGTTATGAAATTGATCTTACAAATGACATGAACTCTGGGTGCAAACTAGTCATTATGTCTCTCCCATTATCGTGCTTTTTTTTTTTTAGACACCCATGGCGGCCTTAGAGATGACGTCTGTTAGCAGGTTGCGTTAGCTCAATAACTAGCATCACCGCTCCAAACTATATACCTTAAATGGAACATAGCTAAAATATTATACAGTGTCAGTCGTAGCACATAGGGGAAAACAATACACACCTGCCTCACATCTTAAACCAGCGTTTCTGACCCTGTGGTGTATTAAATGCGACGGCAGTTAGCACTTAGCAATTAAGCTAAAAAAAAATAGCGGTTAAAGCTACGGTAAGCTAAAATAGCTAAGCTAACCACTCCCAATTTCGGCCCCACTATTACGATCTGTGTAGCGGCTGTCGACATTTACACCGTCTGTTTACAGTCGCAGGTAACAACTACGACAACTACAAGCAGCCAAAATTAATTACTTACCCACGGGCAGCTTCCAAACTTTTGATCAGCTTTTTGATTTTCCATATCTCCACGTTCCTGTCCGCCGCGCTGGGGTCGTCCGCCATCTTTCTGCTGTAATCGCTTCAGCGCCTAAAATACGTGAAATAAAAAGAGCAAAGCAAATAATGAGCTACACTGGAAGCACGCTGACTAGTACACACTGTCTTGTTTAGTTGACATTTCTAGTCTAGACAGCTGGACTAAGTATCGCTTCCAACAACTGGTGGGGTGACCATTACGGCACCTGACCAGTACTTGCAACGGAACTGACCGTAGCGGTAGAGCTCTATTCCGGCTGCTTCTGTTAGCACAGAACGTGGAGAATAGCAGGCCTTTAGTCTACCAGGCCCTAGCGTCCACCCTGTTCTTATCTAATACGACCTACTTTCTTTGCGTTCTACTAGAAACCATATGGAAACCAAATGGTAGTTTTTAAAGACTTTTGATGTATTGATATACAAATGGGGCCTTTATATTACCTGCCTCGGACAACGCCGCTCCTCTCCGCTCTCTATCTGCTACGTTATGTCTAGTCGGTAGTCCGAGGAATGACGTTGCTCTACCGACCGGTTCTTCGCACGCTGCGCGTGGTGCTATCGACAGGAGATCACATGTGGGAGGTGGTCGGAATGGTGGCGTTCACTTCCTGGAAACCGCATAGAAACCAATGAGATCTCTTACTTGGAATGCCACTCAAAAGAACGAGAAGTCGATTGGATAAAATCCCAAAACGTCACTAAGGATGGGATGTCCCCTAGTGGTTTGTAGAATTTGAAGTTTATGTAGTGAAATCACCCACTTTCGCGAATCTGTATATATAT
>JBAMHV010000007.1:18917433-18933603 GCA_037177535.1 Pseudomugil gertrudae
AAACCACCGGTGTGGAAAAAAAAAAAAACCTTTTTGGGAAAAAAGGGTTTTTGAGGGAGGGGGGGGGGGGAAATTTCTTTTGCTCTCCCCCCCCCCCCCCCCCCCCTTTTTTTTTTCTAACACTGTAATACAGTATGTACCCTCAGTTTAGTGTCAAACATTCACAAGAAGACAATTAGTTAATGAAAGAGCACACTAAGACTCCCTGTCTTTTCTCATTTAATCTCCTATAATAAACCAGTTCAAATATAAACAAGATCCTTATTATCTGTTTTCCAGGGGATATATTTTTTACTTTAATATTGATAACAAATTACATTTAGATCTTGATAAATTTAAAAGGTTTCTCTTTTTCTATTTACTTGGTGGAGATCAGGATGAGATAAAACTTCTGCTTTGTGAATGTTCCTTATGGCCTGCAGCTAGTGCTGCAGTAATTTATATAAAAACAGAAAAATAAAAGGGTATCAAGTCACACACAGATCCTCTTTGTGGTTGAAAGAACAAACATGACACCCAACCAATCAAGTACTGAAAATTTCAACATGCTGCTGATGCAAACTAAAGTTCAAATATGTGACTAAATGTCAACGAGATGTTTTTAGTTTAAATGTGAATTTCCCTTAACTGCTTGTATGAATGGGCTTTTATAGTTTTTGTATTGGACATGCTCACACTCCAGATGCACACTAAAAGCATTAAATTGGTGTAATGACACCATTGTAAAAGAACAGGGTCAACATTTGACATAAAATGTTCACTCTTATTACAAAGTTGTTATAGTCCACGTCTGAACCTGGTTTTGAAAGGTTGCTGACAGCTAAATGAGTGGATGAAGAAAAGCTTTTCACTGGTTCAAATAATTACACAATGCACAAAGAAGTGCTTCCACCTACCCTCTTTTATTCACATCTCTTAACTCACTTTTGCAATACATATTAACAGCAGGGTTTAAAAAAAAATCCAAAGAAAACACAAGTATTAACATAATTATTGATTTAAAGTGGATAATAAGAAATGTGTTCTCTAATCTATAAATTCCTTTATCATCTTAATAAACAATTCTAATCAAAGGCAGTGTTCGGATCAACTACAAACATTAATAATGTCCTCCAGTAAGGGGTCAGGCACTCATTTGAGTGATTTGTTGGGATGAAAAATCAACACTTCCAAATCTCAGCTGGAAAAGGGTGGGATTTCCTCTCCAGGTCCAGAATGAGGTCATGCTCAATTTGGAGGAGTTCAAGTATGTCTTTTTCACAAGTTAGGGAAGGATGGAGTGTAAAATTGACAGGGGGATTGGTCTGTGATGATGCAGACTCATTGGTCTGTCGTGTTGAAGAAGGATCTGAGCTAAAGGGTGAAGCTATTGATTTGCCTGTCTATCTGGTCAACTATGGTCAAGATCTGAGGGTAATGACTGATAGAAGAAGACTGGGAATACAAGTTGTGGAATTAGTTTGCTCCACAGTGTGGTGGGGCTCTGATTTAGAAATAGACTGAGAAGCTCTGTCATGAGGGGCTCAGAGTACCGCTGCTGCTCCTCTGCATCAAGATGAGCTAGATGAGAGGGGTCGGGCATCTGGTTAGGATGCCTCCTGGACACCTCCCTGGCACGTCCCTCTGGGATCAGACCCCAAGGAAGATCCAAGACATGCTGGAGGGATTATATCTCTTGGCTGGCCATAAAACGCCACAACATTGATGAGCTGGCAAATGTGGCTGGGGCTTCTGGAGACAGTTGCATCGTATCGCACAGTAAGAAACTTTACATCTTACCATGATATCTGTATTTTTGCCCTCACACAATCAGATTTCCTAGCCACGCTACAGAAGCCTCCCTGATCTGTTTGTGGTGTGCAATTTTCTTCTACAGCAAAGCTTTGTGAGTTTTTTTTTCAATGCATCACTTCTTCCTATTCTTTTTAAATTAAACCAAACAGTGTTAGATTTCTCTCCCTTCTTTTCCAGGAACAACTCCACTTCACAGTTCACATCATGTAGTTTTATGACAGCAAAAACAACAGACCACAGCAGGACTAGTCAAGATGAAAGATGGAAGCCTGCAGCTCATAAATATCAAATCTCCATGTGTGATTTCTGTCTATAGTTGTCAGGAAAAAGCGAATAAAATATAGCAAATTAGTCCTTTTGGCACAAACACATTCACCAGCAGCAGTGGTTGGATTTTTCTCCACATCACACATGTAGGTTTTTTCTTTTCAAAGTCTTTTCATTAAAACATTGTCATAAAGAATGAAATGCCTATTTTTATATGTAGTCTTTGGTGATTTATATCTACACATAATTTACTCATAATAGTATACCAAAGATTGTCTGATTTATTCTTTTTTTAAGGCAACTTTGATATCAACTCTAATATTGACCAGTATGTTTATTTAGCTAAAATAATGCACACCTAGATGATGTGTTAGCATGCTGAAATTAAACACAATTTTAGAAGAAAGGATTTTTTCACCATTAACATAATCTTCAGTATTTGTGAAACACTACATAAACTACACTACTTCTATAAAACCTGTGGTTAGTAGGGGTTAATAAAAGTGCTTGTTTTGACTAGTAAAACAATTACCATGGGCTAAGCTGTGAATCCAGTGAAATATCTGAGCCTTAGACTCAGTGCATTTGAGTGTGTGTTTGTATGTTCATGCTTGGATGAATGCAGGAGCTTTGTATCTGTGCAGTCAGCTTTGGTAATGGCTATACACCAAATCTCACAGTCAGTCTCAGAAAGTGACAGTCAAGGTTGAAGTGTTACTTTTCTTTTGCCTTCACTGGTCTTAAAAAAATACAGGCTAAGCAAAAGCCTCCTTGTCATTTACAAAGACAGACCAATGAAAGGCTAATAAGGATATTTTCAGCAGAAAATCGTCAGGTAGTTATCTTCAATTATACATACATATGTATACATACACAAGAATCAATTGGCTTTCAAGAGTCCAAGGAGACATATGGACATGTCTGGCATAGTTTGGATTTAGTATTAGCTTTGGCTCCTAAATGAAGCCAAACAATACTTGTCTTTGCAAAACCTGACAACAGTCTGCATCTTTCTGGCTATGTGAGATAAAACCTTCTGTCGCTCTGTTGTCCTGATGCAATCATTTGTAGTGCATGCATGAATAACACAATACTAATCAGCAGCAGGAAAATACAATAGCAGTGTGTTGAAAGATGGATTGCTTGGCACAGATGTGGAACCTTTTACGCTGTGAGAGTTTAACACATATGAGACACTAAGGTTAAACTCATTTCTGTGCTAATTAAGCTGCAGCAGTGTTACCTGGAGGCTGATCTGGCTGAGCCAGAGGCATAGCTCTCCTCCAGAGGTAGTGCTTGGCTTTAGGACTCGCCTTCAAACTAAGATACACTGAAAAAGCTAATCTTCACAACTTGTAGTTTATTTCTGCTCTTCTGAAACCCTTCAATTTATATGATTGTTTGGAATATTAACCAACATTTGCAAACCAATTCTTTTGTTGTTGTGTTTGTGTGTTGTTTATCTGCCGCTTTAAATGGCCAGTTCATTACCATTTCCACATCAGGGTCAGAGCTCCATCGACTCACAGCATCCTGTTTAAATTGTAACTACAGAGCATTTACACTTTACAAGCTTTTGCTCTGTCTCTGCCCTTTCACTGCATTCAGTAGGGACAAAACACACACACATAACCTTCTCTAATGCATGGTATCCTTATGGGTTGATAAGACTTTAATTGACTTTATCTCGCTTGAGCAGTGTGCTTGCTCAGTTCATCCTTCATGCATCTATTTTTCTCTGCTTTCTTAATTGTGTCAGAGCTTTTCTGAGCAGATTCCATCTCCGTGATCATATGTATGAAACAGTGAAATAATGTGGGGGGACACTCGGTCTCATGTAAAACAATCTCTTAAACAACACCCATATGGTTGAGTCACAAATTTTATAATACGGTAAGTGAATTTAAGGTTCAGCATAAATATTTATTTGTTTTTATAGGTCAGTGAAAACAGATAAGTAGACAAAAGGTATCAGAGTCTCTAATTTGTTGTAATTATGCTGAAAGAGAGGATTTCAAGTGAAAAATACATTGAGCTGGCATTATGTCTCATCTCATAGAAATATATGCTGTATGATAAAAACGAAATCTTCTGCCTCACAGAAAGCAACAATCTTTTATTTCACTGATTGTAGTCTGGAAAGAAAGTAAACCTATTCATGTTTGCAAGGTTACTGGGTAACTAGTTCAGTCCAAAGTAGTGGTGATGATTGCTTCACTTCTGTAAAGAAAAAAAAATCACTAATTCCGGCAGGAATGGCACATTTTGACCGACAGTGCCCAGAACTGAAAAGGCTGGTGGCTTTTTCCCAGGAGCTAAATGATCCTTTCAGCTCTGGGTCTTTTGTACTTCCACTGAGGTCTTAGATGAAATGTAGAAATTGAAGCCTGTTGCAGTGTGTCATTCCTCTCCAAAAGTTCTTGTTTGGGTGTCAAGACTGCTGTGCAGGATGGAGGTGTGCTTCAGTTGTATTAACCCAAAAACTGCTAATGTTACACATTTTGAAAAATCATTGATTTTTTTTCCCTTTTCCATTTGCACCTTTTCACTGTGGCCACTCTTAAAAGCTGAAGATTTGCTTTGATTTGTTCAAGTTCATTTCATGTAACACTCGGAACTTTCTGCTCACAGATTATGAACCTTGTTTGATGTTGGTAGCTGTCTGAGCACACTGTCGCCTACGCTGATCAAAAGCTGCATGTTTGCAGGTTCAGTCATTCATTCATTTTCTTTACTGCTTAGTTTCAGTTCAGGGTTGCGGAGAAGCTGCAGTCTATCTCAGCAATTATCAGGGAAGAGGCAGGGTACACCCTCGACATGTCACTAGTACATTGCAGATATTTGCAGCAGATTGTTATTTTTTTTATAACAGAGCAACTATTTTTGATGAACTAGTTAAAGGTTTATGAAAGCAATAGTGCAAATTAAACCTGAGATGACTGAGAAGGGAATTTAAAAATATGTTGCTGGAAAAACCAAAATGAAAGTGTAATTTCAAAAGCATTAACTTCCTACCAAGGAAAATTTGCTAAATATATCTTCAGAACTCTTCATAGTCCTGCTGTGGAAACAAATGGGTTTGAAATCCTAACCCTCTATGGCATGGTGTTGCCCTTAGGCAACAAACCACATATCTGGTCCTCACACTGCCCCTATAATGTTTTTGAAGAGTTAAAATGTTAAATATTATTCAGACATGTCTGTTTGGAAAAAAAAAGAAAAAAAAGATATGCATGTACTTGAACATCTTAAAAATGTTTTGAATAATTTTAGGCCTTTTTTTTCTGTCATGGTTTTGTATTAAACCCCAGAGCAACACTGTGCAGCTACAGTACTTTTGCTCAAACACATAGTGGTAAAAAAAATGACCGAGGTAATTTGTGTAACTTTTTTATTGACAAACACTTAAAGGAGATGGATTCAAAAACATGATAAAAAATTGCATGCAGAGAATATCATTATGATTACTTGTCCATTATGACTGCCGCTTGTGTTTTTCCTTGTTATGTTGTTTGTGAACATCCTCAGAAATTTGAGTTGTTTTCAAAACTTGCATCATGCATGTAACCAGTAGGAGTGTAGAGTACCTGAGTTTGCTAATGCAATGTTTCTCAACCCTGGTCCTCAAGTACTCCTGTCTTAGAGGTTACCCTACTTTAATAAACACTGCACACAAACTAGTATGGAAACAAATATGTTCAGAATGGAGGTGTCTGGCTTTGTGGAGGTGAGGTTTTGCCTCCATGTAGCCTTTGACTCATTCTCTGATGACTGCATGTCCCACAAAAGTGACACTTTCAAAGATTATGCTGTTGACCGGTACTGTATCTCTCAGGGCCATCTTGTTTACCAATTTCCTAATACTAAGTTTTATAAGGTATAACTTCAAGGGTACAAATAATTGTACTGAAATACCTGTTAGGGTACCATCCCAGGGAATACGTTCATGCATCCTACACATGCATGTAAGTGGATGAAGAGTGCTTCAGCACATGTTAAAAACTCTACATTTTAAAAAGAAAATAGGAGGCAAAAGTCCACATATGGATGAAGAGACCGAGTTTATTTTAGGTTTGATGGGTTGGGAACATTCTGGAATATTTTTGTCAAATAAACTTGTTTTCCAATTAATGCTAGTTTCACCAGTTATAATAACAACTGTCAAGTTTTATGGTGGATATGTTATTAGGGAAAATCAAGTTCCCGCAAAATGTGGTGACATGTATATTTTTTTATTAAAAATAAAAAAATTAAGAGGCCTCTAGAGAGCACAGTTTATTTCCACCCATAAAGAATGTGTCCACATTTCCTTCCAGTTCAGGAAGCGACACGAGCTCCTTGGCAGAGAAAACAATATCTCAATGAATAAAAAGAGGATGCGTGGAACGGTGTTTGAGCTCAAGGTTTCTTTCTTCAACAGCTGTTCATCTCTATCAGCCCACTCTCATTTTCCCAGAGGAAGATTATCTGGATATTTAAACATTGTTAATTGAGAAAAAGAGAAATCCTTCACATTACTTTGGAGATGTCATCTCCACATCGTGCCAACATCCAAATGAAATACAAAAAAAGAACTATATAAAGACAGATGATGATATGGTGTTGTTCCTCTTAAACAAATATCATTTGAAGTGTATTATATAACCATGAGCAGCTAAGTACAGTAACACTTTGCTCATTCAGATGCTGAAAATTCCTGTGCACATTAAGCAGCCAAATGCAGCTTCTGCCACATCATCAGCATACGCTCATGTCATTGGTGGCTTCACTGCCATCAATCAGACTGATACGCATTCATGACCAGTTTCATCTGACAGCAACAGTAGCATTTAAATGAGAATGTACCCTGACTGGACAATGAGATGACTGGTGAATTTAAAGCAAGTAAACTCTAGCTCCTTAATGACTGCAGTAAGACATGACTTTCACATCTTGCCTCTATGCCAGTTTGACTCTCCTGCGCCTCTCTGGTCTGGCTGTGATAATGGGAAACTGTCTAGCATTTGCAATCCTCTTGTTGACTGCTTTCACTATATAATGCATTACAATCATAATCACACACTGTTGGGCATGCTGATAAAAAAAAACAGAAGACAGGGAAAAAATGCTTACAGCTCAAGTCTGATCTGCTCCGCAGGATTTCTCCTTTCATTCTCTCTATTAGTTATTCCACACTTACATTACAGATGACTCTGAATGTTTGCATATTTCCATCTTTGCAAAGTGTTTTAGATTGTGTTTTGAATAAATCTGTTTTCCTCCTTATAAATGAGAAATCGAGTAAATGTCAGAATGCAGCAGACATTTTAATGAGTACAAGGCAGCTGCTTCAAATGGAGTCACTACAGTCAGTCACATCTTATTGCCAGAGAGTGAGCGCAGCCTCACTTGTGCTCGGTGTAATTTTGTGTGGTTACGCTTTATGCACGACTTTACAATCAGTGCCTTTGTGTGAGTGCTGCTAGAGTGTGTGTATGTAAGTGGATGCTTGACCTTTAAAGAGCAATGTCATGACAGAACTTAAACATACTTATGATATTTATCCTTATGAAAGTTCTACATCGGTAAGGAAAAATAGAGAAGTCTCTGCAAAGGCAATGCACAGGCTCATTATTTGAAAACAATACGGGTCCCATCATGCTATTGGTGAAGCTTTCAGTTCTGATGCAATATGAAATAAAATGAAAAATTACAAACAACTGATGGCATGGTGCATAATCTACATGGGAAATCTGTTTTTGTTAGTTTCTAACAGTATAAAGAACTGAATTCCCTGTATTCATAAACCTTAAAACGTGCATGTTATGGTCTTTAAACTCCATAACTAAACATTAAGTATCATATTATTATGCATGTATTAATTTGCAGTGATTTATGGGCAACATTTTTGTGATTGTTTATATGGACTAGAGTACAACTTTGCTCTGTATTTTGGCAGATGTTTTTACTGGACCATCTCATTGCTCATAAAACCAGTTGAGCAAAAGTAAGAGAGCTTAATGTTAGCACCACTAAATGCAGCTGAAAGAGATAATCTCTTTTACAGTTGAGAAGGTTGTGTATTACCCAATTTGCAGATTTTTTTCAAGGTTAAAAAACAAAGATATGAGTGAATTTCTTTTCACTCGCTCCGTATTATTGAAATAGAAATGCTTAAGAAACCCATCATGCTGTAGTCATTATAATTCATCCCTAAACTGTATTTGTCACAAGAAACCACAAGAGAAGATGAATCCAAGTAGCATCACTTGTACCAGGTTAAATATATTGAAGGAGTGATTACACATTGCAGACAACAGATGATTTATCAAACAAGAATATTCTGCCCACAGTGCACAGCGCTTCACAGGGCATAATAATTAAAAGTCAGTGATGCAGTTATGTTGTGGCTCTTTGCTCTTCTCATCAGCAATCAGGGCTTATGAGGTCAACCAGTTGAGCAAGAATTTAGAAACAGACTAGAATGAATTGTTTACTTGATTATCCCGGTCCACTGACCGCCAATCTCTTATATTGAGATGAGACAAATTACAGAAAGTTAGCCTCCAATTACACTCTGCAAACCAGCTAGCCTCCCTTTATCTGTCATTGTCAATTAGCTTGAGCTTTTTAGGTTGTATAGAGCTGGATGTTACACTCGGAAAGGTATCAGTAAAAAATACAGCCACTAGTTGTTTATTCACAGTGCCTGTACCAACTGACCTGCATTAAAAAAACTAAAAAACTAGGCTTGAATGTCTAATGGAAGCAGCTTCTGGTGTTTATCTTACAATATATCCAATTTTATCTGCTCCTGTCCACAGATTTTTTTTTTTTTTTGCAAAATGTGGCATTCTTGTGAAATGACTAAATTGTAACTGTGCTACAGCTTCATCTGACAACCAGCAGTTAGTAATATTTGATGATTTGATGCTGCTAGACCAATTAGACACTCACAAGTATAACTCAAAATGTTTAACAAGCGTTATTCTTTGAAAAAGTGATACTTTCAGCAGCTCTTATTCGTTTCTGCTCCGTTTTTCACAGCACTATGTGATTGTCACACTAATACTGTATAAGCAGTATGCTAGCTTGCTAGATTTCTGTGATAGACACAACACTATCCAATCCTGTGTAATACAATACACTGAATACAGTCACTCTCTCCTCCACTCTCACAAACATGATTAATATTAATGAAAAAGTTACAGATGATTGAATGAACAGACTGATGAAGCCTTTATTGTGTATTTATAAGATGCATTAAGATGCTGAATTTATGGTGTTGTGCTAAAAACTTTATATATTTTACTTTGAAGATGAACTGTAACTGGATCAAGTTCAGGATTTGCAAGATCTAAATTTGGAGATTAGAGACAGTAGGCCATATGGTTCATTTTATGATGATGGAAAAAAGCAAGAACTGCTACATTATAGATAGGGCTCAAGAATGTATGATAGCTCCTCATTTGCCTTATTCTGCTTCTACAAGCCATCTCCATATTTCACATTCTGTGTAGAACTATATTTTGAGCATGTGGGAAATTAAGGGTCTAAAAAAAGAGAAAGAAAAAACAAAGCAAGTAATGGGAAGTAGCCATGATGAATGAATGCACACATAACTGTGAATATATTTACAGAGACAGAGTGAAAATGCTGTAGTAGCAATGCCAGGCCTGTAAATGGCACTGCAGCACTAGCACAGAAACACACAATAACCAAATAAGAACACATGAAGTATGCACAACTGCATACCTCTGGTAATATAAAAGGTGACCAAAAACAAGAAAAAGATGTATGCACAAGTGGTTTCACAAGTGGTCGTTCTGGTTTTGGCACCAGCTCTGTTCTTGAGTCCCAGAATATCTGTGCCCATGTTCACACCAGTTTAACCAGAACCAAAGTGGGAGGACTTTATCATATGTGAATAAATATCAACAGCTTGAAGATTCTGTTCTGAAAGTTGAATATTGCCTACAATTTCCCAAAAATAAACCAAAGGCTATTTGGATTACATAAATCAAAGCACAAGCAGTGCGTTATAACATAATAAGGTAAATACTTTAATTGGAAAGTTATTAGGTTTTAATGTAACATGTTTTGTAGTGAAAATATGGACTATAAACTGCTTTTGAATGAGGAAACTGCATCCAGCAGATCAGAAAAATGTCTAATTTACCAAATGGGAATAAATTGTGCTTCATATGAGAGATTGTGGTTGTGAAGACTGGGCAACACTGTGTTATTGCTGAATCACCTTTATGACTTTTAACCAGACAGGACTGCATCTTTGTTTTGACAACTATCCCAGTCCCAGCAGTGCAAATAGACTATCACTCCTTGTACTTGTACATGCGCACACAGTCTAGATGTGCAGGCTTGTGAATCGCATTGCTCATACTGTCCCACATTCCTGCCTGCGCAGTAAATCAGAGTAGACCTTTGATAAAAAGAACTAAAATGTTTTTGTTTGACGAGAATAATTTCCATAAAATTTATTTTGCTTTTATTTCTAGGTCCCACCAACATGTGCATAAAGTTATTTATATATTCATGATTTTACAATAAACTATCACATCAAGTATACAGTTCAAATTTATTTTATTGGGGGGCATCTCTTGGCTTCCATACTTGACAAAGTATATGGAAAATTCAGAGGATTTGAAGGAGGACCCGAGTTTGGCTCAGCACCAGCTTGTTAAGTACTATATCTCGCCCCCAGCCACTGAAAAGTGCTGGTGAGCTACTGGGGATTAGTATATTTTTAACCTACACAAAGTACATGTAATTTACAATATGCATGAATGCAAGGACATCACAGTGTGTAATTTTGTGCTGCCAAGAGATGAGCCATATTGCATAAGATTTAATTGTTTTGGCACCCTTTTAACTATGTAACCATGGTAGCCAACAGAGGTGGTCCTCACATAACCCTTCAGATCCAACATGCTACATAGGATGGCATGTCTTTGGATCTCCTTTTAGAACAGCAATGCTAATTGAATGACTGAATAAGTTAAAGCTTTCAGTCAAATATCAGCTTAGTTGTCTCGGTTTAATTTTATATTTTACTTTAGGAAGAACAGTAATTGCTCAGAATACAATTCAAGCAAAAAATTGTTCTAAGCTGGCAATTACTCTGTCTTTTAGGGATACGCACAAGCAGGCCTGTATACTGTAGCAGTATGTTGCTCAGCAGATGTTTTGCCTCTGGCATATAGCTCAGAAAATGCTTTGACTTTTGTGTCAAAGTCCAAAACCAGAACTTTGTTGTTAAAAAAAACTGCCAGGCACATGCTTCAACAGAGAAGCTGCTTTATCACCCACACTGGATACAAATCATTACCCTCAGCTAAAGGCGGCCTAATTTATCAAAGTGGCTCAGCTGGTTTGAACCTTGTGAGACAGCTCTCTCCCCCACAAAGACACAACACAACAGCTCAGTCATTTCTCAGTTCTGGCTTTTCAGAGCTTGCTGCCAATTATGCTGCTTTTTTCACCTTCCTTTCTTTCTTTCTTTTTTTTAAACTACCAATTTCTCTCTGTAAAAGCTTAATTTAGTCTGTCTCTTGCTTTACACCAGTGATGGCAATTCCTGGTCCAGAAAGTAAAAAATCCTGTTCTGACCAGTCACCAAATCAGCTGAATTTATTGAGCAATTTGGATATGATAATAATCTACCAGGTAAACAAGCCTGTGAGTGAAAACACATGTTCTAAATGTACCAGTAGATCCAAAAACATGACAGGACTTTTCTGGATTTGCCTCTTCTGCTTAACACCTAACACTCTTCCCTTTATATGGCACTATTCTGACTGACATGCATCACAGACTATTATTGTCTCATTCATTTAATGGATATATACAGACTTATACAGCACTTGTTGATTCTACTGTTGTGCATATTGAACACTTGCAAGGCAAGGCAAGGCAAGGCAAGGCAAGTTTATTTACATAGCACCTTTCATGTACAGGACAGCTCAAAGTGCTTTACATTGCACAGAAATATACAATAGTACTGGTGGTATCTTCAGACAGAAATAGGTGTAACAGCAAGATGTAACCTTACTTTGATCTTTTTCCATTATTTCATTTCATATTACTCATTTAAGTGTATTAATAAAATGAACTGTGCTGCCTGTGTAGATCAGGGGTGTCCAAAGTCGGTGCTTAAGGGCCACTGTACTGCAGGTTTTCAGTGTTTTCCTACTCTAACACACCTGACTTAACTAAAATAAATCCAGCAGCCTAGAAGTCCTGCACAATGATCCTTGGTGCAGACTGTAACTGTAATATCAACAGTAAAAAACTAATAAAATTCTAAAATACATCCTGGAGTGTCCCTGCTTTGGATGGATGGATGGACTTTCTGGGTAAATGATCATGTGTCTCATCTGTTTATGCAGGTTTACTATTTTGTGACATTAAAAGGTCAAAGAAACATTAAATATTTAATGACATTGAAAAGAATAATGCTGAAGTTTTTGTGTTTAAATAAAGTAGCTGTAGCTCAGGTGGAAGAGCAGTTGTCTTTCAACAGGAAGGTTGGGAGTTCAATTCCAGGCTTCCCCTGACTACATGCTGAAGTGTCCTTGGGCAAGACATTGAACTCCTACTAGCCCCCCGATGTGCCTATTGGGGTGCGAGTGTGTGTGTGTGTGAATGGGTGAATGTGACTATGTAGTGTAAAGCGCTTTGAGTGGTCAATAAGACTGGAAAAGTGCTATATAAGTATGAGTCCATTTACCATTTACCACCAAATTCAACTTCAGAAACACTGGATAAAAACAAAGTTCAAGGTTCTTATTTCATAACAACAGTCGTATACTGAAGGTCTTTTCCAACAAGAATTTTAGAACTGATTGAATCAGAAAAAAATCTGCTAATTTAATCAATAAGATCCTCAAATAAATCATGTTTTGCATTAGATATGAGCCACAATTTCAGGAAATAATATTCAGAATATATTTAGGAATAACTAATAATTAGCTGTACTTGTTTTGGCCGGGTGACCTGTCCAGGGTGTACCCTGCTTCTCATCCAATGATTACTGCATAGGCTCCAGCTGCCTGCAACCCTTCACTGGAATAAGCTGTACAGATAATAGATGGATCGATGGAAACCGGAAGAAGTATTTATGAGCATAGATACATTTTAAGGATTTAATCATTGTTTCAAGAAAGACTTTAAATATGCACACGATTAATTATCTCATTGAAACAAAGAGGCTGATATAGTATAAATAGTACAGTTAATAAAGTGTAATAATGTGCAAATGTTTAAATGTAAATGATGTGCACTCATCTCACTATATAATACAGTATAATAGCCAAATGACCAAAATCTGAAAAAATACAACAGAAAACAAACAAAACTTACTATGCTTGCCAAAAAGGGATGAATTATAAAACATAGCTGAGCTGATTGCACAAAAGCTTGAAGCTAATCATTATTGTTATATTAATTATAATAACATTAATCAATTTTGTGTAAATAGAGAAGCTAAGAACACTTTAGTAAAATAGCTTTCTTAGAAATTCTTTGCACACGTGGAACAATGTTTAAAGAAATATAATTTGGGTATTTTGCAGTTTAAACATTGTTTTGTAAATCATTATTATTTAAGAGGCTTTTAGTCAATTGTAAAGATACATATTTAGCTGCAAGAAGAACAGAATAGAACTTGCATGGAATTATGTGTTTATATGCATAGGATGACATACCTAAGCCAAAGTGTTGGTCATGTTTAAGATTAGATCAAACTGTTTGGATGCAGACTTAGTATATCAACATGTCATGAAATAATAATAATCTCAATCCACTGAAAAACTTTGATACATAGAATAATTCAAATATTCAAACTTATGAATGGATCAATGAAAAGTGGAGTTGTTTGGAAGGAAACATGGTCACATTAAATACTTATTTTTCTATAGTTGATCTAATTTCTATTTGCTTCAGTTAGTATTCTGTCAAGTAAAACAAAATTAAAGGCAAGAGTCTCTGAGGTTAAACTTTTATGTTAGTAGTATCTCTATACACGCTCACCAATAAATATGCACCTAAATACTTTTTCACAGTTTTCAACCTTTATATTTTTTTGTGCCTGAGATAATAAATTCACTTGAGTGGTAACTCGTTTATATATTTGTAAATTTGGCTGTGTTGCTTTTATGAGGATGTAAATTTGGTGAATGAAAGACATAAAACTCAGCTCATAATACCAAGCTGATGACTACAGCTGATGTCTTAGTGAAATAAAATGAAAAATACTTGATCAAATATAAATATTAAACCACCACTGAGAACGGTTTAAACTCATGGTCGCTACGACTATGTATGAAAATTCACATTGTGTGAATAAATTACCCCCCAGGTTACCCCAATTCACGTTGAGCTCTTAAGAGGTATCCTGTCTTGATATACTTAATAATAATAATAAAATATATGGTGTAAAATATTTATAAGATGTGTTTCTAGAATGTGTCCATAGAGCATAAAATCCCTCTTTAGTGATCACTGAGGAATACTCAGAAGGAATATACACAGAGCAATGTTTATTTGAGCTCTTTCATCTTTAAACTACATTTTTATCAAAAATCTGATTTCATGTTGTATCAGTCCCCAAATAATATTCTTCACTAGATGTTTAAAAATGACACTTACCAGGATTGTGGGGCCATGCACTTTGCCTGCCTCTGGGCATCCAAGGCCTTGGGAAGCCTGCACTCTGCTGTTCTTGCCCCTTAGGGCCTGTGATTCATGACCATACTGGTGCTCTGGCTGGGGCTTTCCTCTTCTGTCTTCTGGATGGATGCTTGGTCATCCCTGTGGTGGGCTGGCTGGGATTTGTGCTCTGGGCTGGTCTCTCTGATACAGGGGCCTCTGATCGTTGTAGGGGGGGGGGGGGGGACACATTGCTCATTTGTAGGGCATGAACACATGCAATAGCAACTCATCCCTTTTTACTGTTCATTCCTGATATTTTTGGTCATCATTTATTAACCCGATGATATGGTCACTGTGTTGGCCTTTGGGTTCAATTACCAGTAACATAAGTTACTTATGTCAAAGAGAACATGTCATGCAAAATCCTTTTTTAGCCCTTAAATACGTGTTTTTGTGCACTTTTAAGTATTTAGGAATGCAGAAAATGTAAATTTATTCCCTCCTGATGCTGCATATATATATTTATATTCTTTTTGATAATATTTTTCATTAATTTTCTCTATTACATTTTTTTTATCCATTACATCACAGTATTTGTTGTGGGTCTGCCAAATAAGGTCGTGGACTGTAATCAAATTTGTGAATCTGATATGTTGACATTTATAGTAAACTTACCAATAAAAATTTTCTCTGCCAGGAAATTAGTGTATCGCTGCTATCAAGCTAAAAAAAATGGTGGAACAGGGTAGAGTTGAACTTCTTGTGACCTGGAGGTGAGCAGGGCATGACATGCCTCGTTCACAATAAAAGAGAACGCACCAAAACGAGTCGCTCTGAAGATGCACCTCAGAACAGGGTTATAAGCTGTGTGTGGAGTGAGAATAACAAGAAATTCAGACCAAAGCATTGCAGTTCTACGTACAGATAACAAATTAATGATTTACATGTTAAAAAGAAGGATTTAAAAGCATCATATAGTCTATTCTGGAATGCGCCACTAGGTGGCCCAAACAGTAGTAACTCTGTGTTAGCTGTCGTGATGTTTCGTGATTTTTGTAATATAGGCGTCTTTTTTTAAGACATCGGCTGTCAGTTTGGCTCGTTCAAGAAGACTTTTTGCGATGGCGGAGGTTGTGCTACACAGGAGTCTCTCCGCGTATCTTTTTTTCTGCTATTTCAAGACTTGTTATTAGAGTCTCCACGGTAATGAGACTTGTCTACCACTGGGATTTACTGATAATGCTCTCCAAATTCAAGATTATCGTGAAATAACACTTACGATCCCAATGTAGTTGAAAAGAAAGAGATGAAGATGCAGGGCAGGAGTGAAGCAGAGAGAAAATGATGGAAATTTAAACCATTTCTTCCAACTGTTCTTCCAACATAACATGCGATTGCTAGCTAACAAAATTGATGAGCTCCAGGTGCTAACCGGGTCTCGGAAAGAATACAGAGTGCAGT
>JBAMHV010000007.1:18959988-18970311 GCA_037177535.1 Pseudomugil gertrudae
TGTAATGTGTTATGTGTGTGTGTAAACCTTGGTCCGAACAGAATTTCACTGTATGTAATGTATAGTGACAATAAAGTTTTATGATGATAAAGACTTGGATGACTGCAAATTTTCTCCTTCTGAACTCAGACAAAACTGAGGTCGTTGTATTTGGATCTCAAAAACTAACCCTAACCCTAGTCCCGTGGTTAATCTGGATGGCATCAATCTGGCTTCCAGTGCTACAGTGATTTTTTAAATCACTCCTTTCAATCTGCTCTAAAAGAAGTAATATTCAAATTTGACTTACAGATTAGAAAAGAAAATGGTTTGTATTTTGATAATATGGCAAATAATTAAATACATTTGAGATCAAATGACTATAAAAGGGTTATTTCTTTAATAGAACATAATTGTTAAGCAAATGTATATATGAAACACTTAATAGTAACAGTATTTGTGTGTGTGTGTGTGTGTGTGTGTGTGTGTGGGCACATTCATGATCATAGGCATGCCTCTGCTGGAGTTGAAACTAATGTTTAATTGCAGGAGTTCAAAGACACTCCATTAGAAGAGAGGAAGAGAGATTTGAGAGGAGGAAAACGAGGATAGAGCAGGAGCATAATCCACCCTCTTGTGAGCTCTGCTCTGCTGTCAGACAATGTTGCAAGGACAAATTTAATTTATTCTGGGGATTAGATCCATTCTGCGGCTGATTTAGCTTTATGAATGTCGCACTTCTTCCGGCTGCTGTGAACCGAAGGAGAGCCATTTACCTATGCATCTTTAGTTTGAACATCTAATTAACTTTAAAAACAGGAAAAATATTTCATGGAGTAATTACTTCCTATTAGCTTCACTGAAGGTTTGCAGAATTGAAACACTAACATTTTATAACTGCAATTACACTTATTTTTAAAATACTGAAACTGATTTAGAGCTAATGTAGTTGTTTGTCCAGTGCACGCCATTTTATAGGTCTGTGAAGGATAAAGAAAACAAAAGCTCTCCAGAGTCCCAGTAAGATTTACACTTAACAGATAAAACCACAAGCATCTGGTTCTGCTCACAACTTACATTCTGGTGACCTTCTGGGAAAAACTACAAAATAAATCTCTGTAAAAAATCTGTGAGAAATGAACCCCCTCCTAATACTTTGTTTCCTGTAAAGTGCAGGAACATCCCTCGGGTGTGAAGAGATTTGCTGGTAGTGAGTACATGTCTTTAAAAGAAGACTGCCTGTCTCCCACTCTCACCATAACCATAAAAGTAAGTCCCATTGCTCTGAGCTGGCAAGTGCAAAGGTCTGAGAGTTTAACTGCAATATAGTTATCCCAGCATGCACTATTATGTCCCCACAGACAGAGGAAGCCAGGAAATAGCCGAGATATAGGTTTTTTGAACTGAAAAACATAAAAGAACATCATCCTGCCCCAATGGTTTATTATTACTATAAAAAGAATGGGTGATTTTTACAGAGTGACAGAGATGACTAAAGAAGAAAGAGCCAGTTATTAGTTTAATTGTAAGAGACCTGTGATGGACTGGTGATGTGTCCAGGGTGAACCCCGCCTCTTGCCAGTTAATTACTGGGATAGGCTCTATAGAGCAGTATAGAAAATGAATGAGTGGATAATTGTCAGTCTGCTTTAACAAATAAAGAGATACATTTAATGCAAAGAATGAGCAGTACCCAGATTAATTAGTGTATTAATACTGACATTTAGATATTAAACACTGCTTCAATAAACTGAAAAAATAAGCAACATAGCTGTATATGAAGAGAAGAAATTAATGTAAGACTTCACTCAAAGGTCACCCATCTCTATTTGTCTCAATTATTGACAACAATTTTTCTTGTTTTTATGTTTTTAACAAAACATTTAATATATAGTTATCTAATGAAAGTGGGCTTAAAGTGCAGAGTTTTAGCTTTAAATGAATTATATTTGCATCTAAATTGGAGGAAATAAATAAGCGTACAATTTTTGATATGCAGGTGCCTGTTGCAACCACAGCAGGTTAGATCTACCAGCTGACTGAATTCTCATGCTTTTAATGAGTACATGTAAAGTTTTAATATTTTTTTTTACATAAAGGTTTATTTCTTTTACAATAATATCTAAAATTAGATTTACAAGCACTATTTTAACTGTCTCTGTGGGAGGAGAAAACATTTGTTTATTGTCTATAAATAATTTTCTTTATATTACAACAGTTTCATAGGAAAATATAATATTTATATGCATAATGTTTTAAGATTGAGCAAAGGAAATATGCAAAGTTCATGAAATAGTCCATGAGTTAAACAAAATAAAAATAGACCCTACTAGTAATTTTTTAATATGTTATCCTTTTATTGTGTCCAAAAGTTATGGAAAAATTCCTAATTGCTCAAAAGAGTGATGTAAATACACTTATGATCCAAGATGTTTTAGAAGTAACAAGTCAAAGTAATTGATGGTATATGCAATGCAAAAACATCAATATACTAAATGTTATGCTAATAGTTGGGTAATTAACAGAACATGTAGGGAAACATGAGGGACAAATCAGACACAGATGGGGTTTGTTTGAATTATTCCCTAAATACGCAAGAGCCATTGCAGCCGATTATCTCTATGAAGTTAAATGTGTGATGCTTGTTTACAAGTCAGATGAAAAATTAGCACAGATTATTAACAAATTTGCGATAAATTATGGTTTACTGAAACATAGTTTATGTGAATGCACCAACACATTCTCACTCCAATCCATCACCAGTCTGACTTTAGAGTCCCATAAGGTCTCATCCTGACTAATTAAATAACCAGTTTTTTTGTCATATTTGGACAAGTTGAGTAACTCAGCAGATCTACATGGAACAAAGTCTGCACCATCAAATTTAAATGTTATCACCTGATTGAATGGACATTGTCAGTAGGTTAGCAGCCCATTCATACGGGTCAGTAGCCCTAATGTGCCTCTAAGTAAGTTGGTAGGTCTTTTCCCTTCACTGCTCAACAGCATTGATACAAGAACAATAGAAATTGAGGATGTCTTTGGTTAAAATGGTGAACGGCTGTATTTTAAGATAGATTCTGCATTCGTGCAAATTAATTGTGGTGTATAACAAAAGTTTAACTCACGAATAATGTCATTCTGCAAACATCCATCCCCTCATCCATTTTCTTCTGCTTTTCCTGGCTGGGTGGAGTCACAGGGTGAGAAAATATTTTTCTTTCCTTGTTCAACATGCACTGCAACTTTTATCCAGGAAGGCCTGCAGGAAAAGGATGGGATGTCAATGATGTCAATACTGTTATGGAGGAAAAGTAGCAAAAAGGAAGTGTTCAGTGCATCATGGAACATGTATGGCTGCATAACTAATAGATGTACAGACTACCCTTTTATTAAAAGGAAGGTCTTAAGCCTGAAAAAAAATTATATAAAACAGGTGCCTAATTAGTCAGTATGTGACCGTATGAAATCTGAGCACTCGTGAGACTATTAACGCACTGGGAGTGAGTGAATGAAAGTTAAACATATATTAGGAACTTTACTAAATGATGTTGATATGTAGTGTAATTGTTTTTATGCTCTGCAAATGTTAAATCTGTTGAGTTGTTACAGATATAAAGTTATACTGAGTAAATGCATAGAATATGCATAATCTGGGATCCAGATGTGAAGTCAGGATGTACTGTCACAACACAATTGTCATAAAACATCAAAGTAAGCTACAGTTGATGTTGCTGAAGCAATCATTTGACAATCAGTGCTATTGCTCAGAGCAAAGACTTACCCAGGAGTAAACTCTGTCATCACTACTGTGGCTAATGTGTTCTGCACAATATATATCAATTCAGTCTCTCTGTGTGAGACAGTGACTGGGATTATGTCAAAATATTAGAGAAGGTATGCCTGTATCGTAGGTTTTCCACATGATCAGCATATATAAAGGATCAAAGGATCATTTTAAAGAACAAAAAATATCCACATAGTGTTTTGAGTATTGCAGTCTTCTTTAATTTAACACGCCTCCAGATCTGCTTTCCTCTTTTTATATATGAGCACTAGATGCTTTCATAAAACATTTTGATCCAGTTTTCTTCTGTTCACACAGGTAAATCTGTATAGAAGACACTGATGGAGATGAATTGCCACAGTTAAAAATATAAGGGAGGCATTATGTGATGGAGGGTTTAAGCTGGAGAAATGGCTGTTCTCTTTACAACATGCTTAGAATAGCAGATAAAGATTAGTTTTATATGAGTTCTGCATGTATTTATAAGTATCCAGAATAATGGTAAGTGATCAGAAAAGCAGGAAATGGTGGCAACAAGCAAAATGCAGAACAGGAGGCAGGCAAGATGCAGAAGCAAAATGTTTAATACAAGCTGAATTTAACTTGAGTAGACATGACAATAATACTAGAGAACAACAACAAGCCACAAAAAATTAATTGGTAAAGGGGAACTGAAACAGAGTGGTATATAAACACACACTGAGAGAGCACAATAAGAGACATAAGGAATTAATAAATTGAATCCAGGTGAACTAATGAACAGGACACAGGAAGCTAAACAGAGACAAACCTACAAAATAAACCTAAAAACAAGAACAAAAGACAACACAAAAACTCCAAACAATGACAAGAAAGTATCATAAAACTCAGCAGAAAAAATAAACACTCACTGGCACACACACACAATCTTAGCAGAAGGTCCGGAGGGATTTTCACACGGCTCTACTTTCAAACATGTCCGGATTATTTCAGGCCTCCTGTGAATGTGTGACTTAGACCTGGATTACATTTCATGTCTGACAGGTCTGTTCACTAAAACAGCACAATTTGTTGTTGTAACAAACAGAATGGCAGCCATGGGTGAGACCTGACTCTCCAACAGTGAAAGTCATTTCAGCAGCCAGTTAAGTAATTGAGGAAATGACTGAGTTCTGGTTCCGAGGCCAGTGGAGTCACAACCCTGGCATCAACTGAACAGTTATGCTCTGGTAATTTTAATCTTAATCATTGGCATGCTGTGAGATTCCCCTGAACCCGCTCTACATGCTTCACACAAGAAGCACTTTTAAAGATTCCCAGGTGCATCCAGGAATTCATTTACAGTATTGTTACTTGTTTCACTGCAGAAAAATCCTTTTTCCAACCAGATGCACTATTTTTGTGGGGAATAAAGAATCTGTCAAGATAATAACAGATATGCACACATGTGGTAAGGAAACAAAATAAAATGATATCTTTGATAAATACAGTTGTACAACTTCACAGCCTCACTTTTTCAGCACTATGAATGAGCAGCTACAAGGAAAAAAAATATTTTAGAACAGTCCCTATGAGCAAACATCTGAACTTAGTTTGACACTATGCAACCCATTCACATGGATTACAACTTTAATCATTTTCTAATTTAAACTTATTTCCTTCCTCTCACGTCTGCTAGTGCTGCAAATGTTCACTTAATGTAATTATGCTAAGGAAGAGCTCAGTAGCCTGCTCAGAACATATTAAATTATCTGTTTGAGAAGGATATGAAAGCATGAGAAAAAACCCAGGAGATTGATGACCTGTTCAAGTCCATGGCACATCTCTTTCTGTCTCTCTCTAGGGGATTAATATGGTTTTAATGAAACTCTGCTCTTACAACAATTTATGTCATAGTGAAAAAAATGAAGGAAACTGATGGAGAGATTGAACGGCAAGTGTTTTTATTGTATTTACGAACTTTTGAGGAAAGTGCAGCCAAGAAGTGGATTTCAGCCGTTCAGTTACTCAAATCTGTCCAAAGTCTTTGCAGGAGTAGCTTTAGGTCTATCTCTGTGCATTAATGTGGTTTTGATGAATGGTTTTAATGCTGCCTGAACAGAAAATTGAAAGGAGAGCAATCACAAGATGGCAGTTGCTAAGGGGTTCAACCTGCAGCTGCTTCACTTAGCTGGAGGATGAACAGGAGACAGACAAGTAGAGAGGATGATTTAAGAGAGCGGAGGAGTAATGTGCCATACTGTATAGTCTCTTCTGTTATGGGAGGATTGTCGTAATTCTAGGGTCTTGTAGGCTGATGGCCATACAGTTAAGTTAGCTTAGTCTATAAAAGTGTGACTCATAAGATAAAATAGTAGGAAAGAGAATAAAGATGGAGAACATTGGAGGCGTGAGATTTGAAACAAGGTGGATGAAGGAGGAAAGTAGCGTAAGTTTGGGGATGATTGGGAAAGACTTGTTAAGGTTTACATAACAAATCTTTCTTATCTAAGGACAATATTACATTTAAAATAAGAGGGGTGCAAAAATAGAGCAAATTAAGTGTTTAAAATGAGAGAAAAATTTATTTCTGAGAAAGACGCAAGAAAATCATCTCACCTTGGAGGCCTGATAACATGAAGCATGTTAATGTCATTAGTATTTATAGAGACAGTAGCTTAACAGTGTTTAAAAACTGGGGCTTTCATTCATGAAGCTATATGCGTCACATTATATTCAGTCATGTATTTCAGAAATAAAGTGGAGCAGTTGGTCACAATTACCTCAATGACATTTTTTTTCATTTATAAAGGTAATTAAATTTTAAACTGGAGCAATGCTCTTCACATTAAGTGCTCTCACAAAAACCCCTATTACCTTCTGATTGTCCTGCAGTGAAAGCCACATCAACTACTGAAGCGACCAGGAAGGATTCCACAGTCTACTTCTTTCATCTGTAAAGCTACATTGAGAAAAGAGAAAAATAAAATAGTGTAGTAGAGACCAAAAAGTCAGAAAATTGGACTTGACTGGTCTTCCCTTTGGCATTTGTCCATTGGGCCTCAGGCACTGTGTCTGGCTGAAGCTTATTAGCATTTCACCACCTCAAGGCTGCTGCAGAGGGACAAGATGATACATATTAATGTTTTTCTACCCTGGAGGTCCATGTACCAGGAACTTATGGCTGTCTTTGCATATTTAACAAAATGGCAGTCTACCTCTACTTTGATTAAAATTGATATAAAAAACAGTTGACATTTTCAATAATGTGTTTTAAAATTTTCCAGGTGCAAGTAGACTACTTATGTGTAATTATTTGCTGATTCTGGGTACCATTATGAGTACTAATAAATCTTCTTACACTTCACTGGTTAAGAGTGGGAACCAGATGCTAAATGGCTCCTAATTCTGCAGCCATCATGTATTTGTAAGGCTGAAAAAACTATCAGAATCTTCATTAATAAAGAGGAAAACATAGTTTTTATTGTATTCAGTTCATCTTTGTTAAGTCTCTTTTGCCAAGATAATGCCAAATTCATGTTTTTTAATATGACATGATTTGGTAAATATTAGATAAAGTGGAAAAATAAAGTGAAAATGAATTAAAAAAGAAGAAAAATAGGTATTGTGCTTACTACTTAAATTTAAGATAACTATATTTGGCCACAGCAAACAGCCCACAGTGTCATTCAAAAAGTGCAGCAGTCTAAAGCAAGCATACACAAAAGGTTGAAGGTTTCCCCGAAAGGAGTCCACCATCGTTACCACTCAGCATCCCCAGCTGCAGGAAGCGAAGAATGGAGTTACTAAAAACTATAAAAGAAAACCTTAATTGCAGTTTAAAAAAAAATTACTTTAATAAAAAGCCAACCAAATATTTAATTCTACAAACCCTGGTTGTGGCAAGCTTAAAACAAGATAATTAAAAAAAAAGTACATTTAAAGACTGGTGCAAGGAGGGGTAGCTCCATTTTCAGAATGTAGGAGAGGACAGTAGTTTTTCTCTCTCTTGGCCTACATCAGGGTAGGAGCAACAGTGTCAACAGCAGAACAGCAATCCAGGGTAAAAGCTAGTGAGAGGCATGAAGCAGCTCCTTGGTCGGTCTGAAATGGTCTTAGTCTGCCTTGGGCCGGGGAACCTAGGGTTTGGGCCTGCTGACTGTAACTTTTCCTGCAGAACAGAAAACAGCAAAGTAGCTCCAAGAGAACCTGAGGATTCAATTAAATTAATCTTTATTTGAATGGCATCAATTCACAACAAAGTACTCTGAACTGTGCAGGCATAATTAATTCAAACCACTAAAAACAGATTAACATTGGTCCAATTCATAATGATCGTATTCGTTCCAGCCAATTCCTAAAAAACTAGAAGCACTCAAACAGCGCAGACCTCTGCCAAGCCGTAGTAATTCTTTTTCAGTGAATGATAGTGAGGATTATTTTTGAGAGAGACAGGCTGTGATGGCACAAAAATCCTTAAAGAGACATACAACCTGGTGGTTACATGACCATGAAAAGCTTGCTGGTTAAAACACACCCTGCATCATACCAGAGTCAATGTTGTCAGTGTTGTCTGTTTTTTTAATAGAAAATTATCCATAATGTCACACACCTCAGTATCCTCAGTAGCTATTTTACATTATTTTTAGCAGCGGTACCCCATACTCCTGGAGTACCCCCCACAGGAGTCCCCAAGGGACATGGTCGAATGCCTTCTCTAAGTCCACAAAACACATATAGACTGGTTGGACGAACTCCCATGCCCCCTCTAGGACACTGAAGAGGGTATAGAGTTGGTCCACTGTTCCATGACCAGGGTGAAAACCACACTGCTCCTCCTCAATCTGAGGTTCGACTATTCGGCAGACCCTCCTCTCCAGTACACCTGAACAGACTTTCCTAGGGAGGCTGAGGAGTGTAATTCCCCTGTAGTTGGAACACATCCCCCTTTTTGAAGAGTCTGCCAGTCTGCCAATCCAGGGGCACTGTCCCAGATGCCCACACGATGCTGCAGAGGTGTGTCAGCCAGAACAGCATCCAGAGCTTTAAGAAACTCCGGGCGGATCTCATCCACCCCCGGGGTAATGCCACCGAGAAGCTTTTAACCACCTCAGCCCTGGAGATGGGAGAACCTGCCTCAGAGCCTCCCAGCTCGGAAGACGTGTTGGTAGGATTGAGGAGGTCTTCGAAGTATTCTCTCCAGCGACCCACAATGTCCCGCGTCGAGGTCAGCAGCCCCCCATCCATCCCATCCTGTTCACAGTGTTGACTGAGGACTGCTTTCTCCTCCTCAGTTGCCGGATCATGGACCAAAATCTCCTCAAAGCCATTCCAAAGTCGTTCTTCACGGCCTCACCAAACTCCTCCCATGCCCGAGTTTTTGCCTTGGCGACCGCCGCATTCCGCTTAGCCTGTGCATACCTATCAGCTGCCTATCAGGAGTCCCACAGGCTAAAAAGGCCCAATAGTATTCCTTCTTCAGCTTGGCTGCACCCCTCACCGCTGGTGTCCACCAGCGAGTCCTGGGACAGGCACAGATGACCTTACGGCCACAGCTCCAGCTGGCTGCCTCCACAGTAGAGGCACAGAACACGGCCCACTCGGACTTAATATTTCCCGCCTCACTCGGAACATGGAAGAAGCTCTGCCTGAGGTGGGGACTCTGCCAGATGTTCCCAGCAGACCCTGATGACATGTTTGGGCCTGCCAGGTCTGACCGGCATCCTCCCCCACCATCTGAGCCAACTCACCACCAGGTGGTAATCGGTCAACAGCTCCACTCCTCTCTTCACCCGAGTGTCCAGGACATGCGGCCTCAAGTCCGACGATACGACTACAAAGTTGATTATCGAACTGCGGCCCCGCATGTCCTGCTGTCAGTTATACTAGTGGGCCCCCTATGTTGGAACACGGTTTTCGTGATGGACAATTTGTGGTGAGCACAGCACCAGCACTCCCCCTAAGGACTCTAGAAAGGGTGGGTCCTCTGTACTGCCGTTCGGTGCATAGGCACAAACAACAGTCAGGACCCATCCCCCCACCTGAAGGTGGAGGGAGGCTACCCTCTTGTCCACCAGGGTGAACCCCAATGTCAAGCCCCAGCCGGGTGGCAATTAGTATGCCCACACCCGCTCAGTACCTCTCACCGGGGGGCAACGCCAGAGTGGAAGAAGGTCCAACCCTTCTTGAGGGTACCTGTTCCAGAGCCCAAGCCATGCATTGAGGTGAGTCCAATAATATCTAGTCGAAACCACTCAACCCCACACACCAGCTCAGGCTCCTTCTCTGCCAGAGAGGTGACATTCCACGTCCCTAAAGCCAGCTTCTGCAGCTGGAGCTCCCGCCCTCGACCGCCGCCTGGCTCACAATGCACCCGACCTCTATAGCCCCTTCCGCAGGTGGTGAGACCACAGGAAGGGGGGCCCATGTAACTCCTTTGGGCTGAGCCTGACCAGACCCCATCGGCAAAAGCCCGGCTACCAGATGCTCACCCTCGTGCCCCACCTTCAGGCGTGGCTCCAGAGCAGCCTTTCTCAAAGTGTGGTCCGCGGACCACTAGTGGTCCGTGAGCGCCCCCTGGTGGTCCGCGAGATGAACAA
>JBAMHV010000007.1:18975316-18987544 GCA_037177535.1 Pseudomugil gertrudae
TATGGACATACATGCTGACACCTCATAAGATAAGAATCATCTGACCAGAGTGTTTACCCAGCAGAAATCAGTGAAACCTTGGACTGATATGTGGCTGTGACACGCAGTAACTTTGTGTTTAGTTGTCATAGGTGTGTGAGTGTGGAGAATAAATGATTTACAGGAATTATCAGCAGGAAGAGTGGGTCATGCTAAGACAAAGGTTTTGACGGCAGAGAAAGGAATCACTCTCTGGCTGTGCATTGGAATGGCTGTACTCTGCTCTTAAAATGCACCTGTAATAAAACCATAAAATGTTAAGTTGTTGTTGATTGGCAACTAGGAAATAAAAGTTGCTCTTATTTTACTGACGCTGACTGGAATTTTGTAGAGTAACTTATTATTATATCAGACATTTTTCAGGAAGGCCAACACATTTTTATCAGGTAATAATTGTCTGTCAGCTGACCTCTTAAGTAAATCACTGTGAAACTGCTGTTAAATGAACCGCTTATAAATGAAGAAGAAAATTTAAGTGGTTTAGAAAAGACAATTCTTCTTATGGAAGTGTAGACTGAGGTCACATGAGGAAAATTAAAGAGATGAAATTTTAAAACTGAAAAGTGATGGTAAAAAATATTTTTAATGCACCAAAGAGGTTATTTCAAAACACTAACAGCATTTTATTATGTTGTTGATCACAATTGTAGAAAACTGTGCAAGCACACACTGTAGCACTGAAACAATAATTGTGTTTAAACAAGCTAGTAATGACCTCAGACAAAATGGTTTACTAAATGGGAAATACGTTGGAGTACAGCTGAAAAATAACATTAATTGTGAAAGAATAAAAAATGTAGTTAGGAAATGAAAAAGGGAAAGAACAAAGGGAATATGACTATAATACAAGAAAAATGATGAGTGAGGCCACACGCTCAATACAGTTTCCTCTCTGTGTAACAAAGCCAACAAAAAAGATAAGGTCCTGTAACCAAGGCAATGCCTGTTTAATAAATTACCCACCCAGAAAAGAAAACTACACAATGCCATCCATTTCAGAAAAAACCCTAGTGGGGACAAAAAGTAATTAAATAGCTTTCATAAACAAGAAAGAGACAAATTCTCCACATAAACAACAACAAAAAATAGCATTCTGCCTCTCTGACTATGTGCAAAGCATTACACAAGTCATAACAAAATAAAATAAAATAATCCAGACCAAACAATATAATATATCATTAAATTATATATAATTATAAGTGATCTTAAAGTCTTAGCCAAGCAAGGTTAAATGACTTGATAAGACAAGTGTTACTTTTAATAATTTACAACCATTAAATCACAGGGATGCTCTAAAGCAATCTAGCAATTGTCCCCATTTCAGTGTTTCTTTTACGATCCAACTCGACTGGACAACAGGAAGGGAACGTGACATTAAGATGTGAAGATGCAAGGAGGTGTAATTATAGTCTAAAGTGGCAAGTGGAATTCAAAGAAACAGAGACAAACAGGAGAGACGGGTGTTGCTGCTCAAATCAAACGAACAAACAAAATAGAAGGATCTGCAAACAAACAGGCTAAATATGTAATCCATGTACAAATGAAACAATAACGAAACAAAACCTACTGCTCTGAATTCAGAACAAAACTACGAGCAATTGTTGCCAACAGCAGAGATCTTTGTTTTAAACCTCTGTCCAACCGCCTAACAAAAAACACCCAATTAAATAGAACAAAGATTCCATGTGGGGACAAAACTAGAGCTAAAATGAAACCCATTTAAAGAAGTCACACATATTTTAACACCGAATCCCACCATCATAATCTAAGAATTAAGTTCTCTACAAATTGAGCAAGTTGACAGGATGCCCTGGGTTTTTATTCCTGGAACAGCACCAGCAGCATCGGAGAGGGCTGCAAACCACAGAGCAGGTGAGATAGACGGTGGTGGTGTACAGGTAATGGTGCATTATATATCTTATGACTTTAAATAACTTTGACTTCTTGGCTCAATGTTACAAAATACAACACATTTTAAAATTTCTGTCTATTTCTTATAGAAATTATCTACATTTTCAATTCTAAGAGATCAAAATGGTCCATTTGTATTATGTGTCACTTTATCACCATGATTTCATGCATAACCTTGTTCCACACATTTTTCACAGTGAGGTGTTGCAAATGCATTGTTACATCTTTACAGTATGAATTAACATACTTTATAGTCTACTTGTCTTTTATCATGAGTTCTTCACAGATATTACTGCTGTACGTTACAGTAAAACAGGAATCAAACGGTTTTAGGACCTAAACTTATTAAAAAGTGTTGTTTGTCCCCACATCATTAATCTCTGTGAGTGCCCGTTTCAGAACATACTGCTTATAAAGTATCTGTTTAGACAAAGTGGTGTCCATGGTCACTGATGGCTGCTGAGAATAGTAGTTATTAAATGATATGCCAATTGTGATCAAGTATTATCACCATCGGCTAATTCACAAAACCCCTCAGTTTGACATGAAGCTATTATTTTGGATAAATAAATAAATAGGAAAACCCTAAATGTGTTTACCTCTTCAGATTTTTGATTCACTCTGTTTTCTTGTTATTTCTATCATCTGCCACTTTTTGTCTTGTGCTTGCAGTTGTTTTTGCCCTGATTTCAGGAAACAAAAAAAAACTTATAATTACCACTAACAAAAGAATCAATGAAAACATTGCCACTGTGTTTTTAGTTTTTTTTCTCACTGATTCACTGTACCATGAGACAAACTGGTATAAAAAGACCCAGAAAAAGCTATGATGGTCAGATCCAGTGACCTGAACACCAAGCCTGCCTAAACAGAAATAATAAAAGAATCAAAGAGACTAAATTTAACCTGATAAACATCTATTATTTACCTCTGCACCACAGAAACATGCAAGATAAAATTACCCAGTTGTGTTACATTTACAGTATGTGCGCCTTCCCTTTCTCATCATCTGTGCTTATTAGCTTTCATTTTCTTTGGCTTTTTCAATCTCAATAACTTCCGTTTGACTGAGTTAGACTTAATTATTATTGATGAAAGTGGGAAGTGCATTATCATTAAGACACATTAGTCTGATCATGTAATGGGTCTCTGATATTTAATTAAAGTGAAAGAATATCATTTATGCTCTCAATCACTTTGGAAGCACATTGAAGTACTTCTCAGTTTTAGAGGTTGATGTTTTATTTTAATAATCTGTGTTAGAAAAAGAAAAAAGTGACATTCCAAGCATTCATACAGTGTTACATAACAGTAACAAACCTAATATAAAACAGTGGGTCATGTTAACATTTCACTGCAGTGGAGTCTCAGTTATTCATCAATTCTTCGACCTTTTGTAAAAGCAAAATAAACCAAATCAATAGATGAATGTGGACAAAACCACTCTTAAAATTAGAAGTCAAAGTAAAATTAAAAAAGGACAGATTTTGAACAATTAACACAAAATCTAAACACATTTCCACACACTCATGCTGCAGCTGTAACAATGAATAACTTCAGTTGGATGCAGATTTTTCTGATAAACTATACATGAAAAAAGCCACCTTCTCTCATTTCTGACTTAACAATAGCTTGGTTTTTATTTACACATATTTCATCTTGTTTTATTTAAATTAATGTTTAAAATAATTGATGAATAATGATTAAAAAGAAACTTGAACTGCAGATTAAATAAAAATTTGTCCAAGTTTTGATGATTTATCTTTATTTTCACTTGAAACATTCCTCCATTGTAATTAAACCAAAATCATCTCTCCATTTATGTCATTTGTGTATTAGAGAATTTACTGCAAGTAGTTTTCTCCTTTGTTTTTTGTTCCATTTTTAATATCACTAAGCATGTTTCTGTTTGCACCAGAGGTAAATACTGCTTTTGTATTTGTCCTGTCAGTACCAAAAAAAAGCACCCTGACCAATGTAAAGTCATTGTAATACAGCTAAATCATAGACTTATTTCTTAAATGAATATAAACTAAACAGAAATTGGTTGTATATAGCGTAGATTCTGACTGATGATTCCCTTATTTTCCCTGTTTGCTCTTCAATCAGTGGACAGATGTAAATGAAATTCACTGAAAGGTGAGAACAGAAGAATGTGAAGTACATGGGTGAATGATGACCAGAATAGGAATGAATCATAAGACAAGAACAGAATTCCAATGACTTATTAGCAAGTAAAAGGAGAAAAAGGAAAATTGATGCACAGCAGAGTAGAAACAAAGTGATAGAGGAGCTGTAAAGAGGAAGAGTGAACATATGTTCATATAGAAAGAGAAAGAGAGGAAGTTAAGGGATGGTGTTTCCTGTCCCGCAGTGGAGTTCATCTCAGTTCTATCCAGTATTTATGGCTACATCTTTGCCAGATACTATCTGATTTATATGAATACATATGTAGCAATAAATATTGGAAGTGCTGCTGAGATGGTGATGAAGGAAAGCCCATGTGAAGATGTGTTTAATTGGGTATATTGAACACTCATATTGAAAAATATATAATAATACAGGTGCCCAAATGTGTACAAAACCCCAACTACTAAAAAAATAAAATAAAATCAGAAAATATTTTGGCGAACAATGCAATTACATAGCATTTGTTTATCCTTTTTGGTCCTAGCGACCTTTTGGATGACCTCACATTTTTGGAAATCTCCATCATACTACAAGAAAGTATAACTAGACCTCGCTGAACACACACAGTTGATGTCATGAGAGAATTTTATTCAGTTTAAAATCACATTTGTATCTACATCATATGTTATATATACAAAAAAATATAAAGAGGAAGGAATATATATAAAAAAACATGTAAATTGTACTATATATATATATATATATATATATATATATATATATATAGTGTATATATATATATATTAGTCAAACTGAAACTCGGGTATTAGAAGGTTAATGGGAAAAATAACTTGCACACAGGCACACCTATACTGACATTTATGGGGACTGTCATGCAAGCAACAGCTCATGGTGTCATTTCATGATCTAAAGCAATTCATGCAGACCATCAACTAGAACTCATGAAAAATGCTAGGTTTACCTTTAATTGGATGGGTTTGAAACTGAAAATGCAACCTATATAATTCAATGGATCATCCCTAGTCTGGATATAAGAACACATTTCTCTCTTTTTTACTTTTAACCAAAAAAAAAAAAAACTGTTGCTCGTGGTCATGATGGGGAAAGAAACTCCATTTGTAAGTGAGAATTTTTTCTTTTTTATCAGCTGCAATATGCAATTTGAACTTTGCCCACTGGCCATATATTTAGTAAGAAAACTGTTAGTTTGAAAGTGTGAAACCAAACTGAATTAATATGCTAATGTGTCAGAAACAAGTAATGGAATATAAAGGGTGTTTTTTTTCTTTAGTCCAGAAAAATGTTTACTGAAAATACAAATACAAGAAAAATCAGGAGCTGTGTGTGAATGTATGTGCACAAATCAATATCCTTGTTTGCTTCACATGTGTGGAAGACATAAACCAAATTAGGAATTCTGCTTTTAGCTTTCTGTCCTCAGTAAAACCAAAAGCAAACAAGTAGGTACACATAAACAAGCTACAGGCAAGAAAACCGGCAAGCTATGTAAACCATGTTTAACATTACTGTTTTTCTCAGTCGTTTTGGTGCTTTTCTCACAAAAGTAATATGTTTGCACAACACTCAAAACAATTAGTACAACTGCAGAACTTAGTGGAGATCCCGCAAAAGCTTGTTTATACGATGTAGTTCATTTTCACTAATATGACCATAAATGATAATGTCATGAATTAAAGTTGTATTAAAATAAACACTACATGTCCAAAAGCAATTACAATTTGATCACTGCAATGATAAATGCTACTTTGATGTATACACATGTGTAACTGATGTGGAGTCTGACCTAATAGTTATGAAACAACAAAGGTCGGAAATATGTTTACTAATATTTGTATTTAAAACACAATACTATTATTAGTATTTTTTTTTTGTGAATGAATAAAGTTTAACTGTCAGGCATATCTTATTGTTGTGACCTTGTAATGTAATAAAGTAATTGATAGATGTATAACCTTTAAAGTAACAGTATCTTACTTTTTTTCAATAAAAATACTTTTTTCTCATGTTTACAATCTTCAACAATCAGTAGCTGTGACAAAGCCCCACCTGAAAACATCTTACCAGCCACCACTGTATGAGAGCTGGTAGAATCCCCGTCCAGGAAAAGGAAAATGGATGTTTCAGATGCATATTAGCAGAGAGAGTTAAACTCTCATTGTGTACCGCAGTAAAGTTGCATGAATGAGAGATGAGATATACTTTTTAAGAGCTCGTGACCCTGTTGACACATTGTGAGTGAGAATGTGTTGTATGAAAATGTTATTTCTGTGGTGAGAAAAACTGTAATAATGCAGGTCCTCGACCAACAGTTAACAATTGCATCATCTTTTCATTTTAGTTTTATTAAAACTGGGCTTGAAACGTTGTTATCTGAGTCTCACCTTTATCTTCCTATTTATTTTAACATGTGTGAATAACATTTAATGTTTAGAATAAAAAGATTAATTTGATTCGCTGCAACCGTTGACTGTAAATCCCATCTTTGTCCTTACAAGAAGTATATTCCTACTTTCGAAACGTGTTCCCTTCATTAAAAATTGTTGCCAGTCTGCAGCTGGAAAACATTGAAGATGCAGTTTGTTGTTGACTGGATATTGTCTCAGCAACAACACAGCAGGAGCAAGAGCACAGCTCCCACATTAATACTGATCAAAGAGCAAAGATATCAAAGTCTAATTCCTATTCAACACATACACCAGTTCAAGTCGCAGATACACAACAGATGTGATCTCATTTCACAATGTCTTAGAGCAAGCTGAAAGAAAGTTGCTACAGAGGGAAAATAAAATAAGTTAGGACTGGAAAAACAAACAGATCAGGGTGATTTATGCCATATTTACGCAACGAATATATGTTTATTTTTTTAATTCATGTTTCTGCCAGATTTAAAATTCAAGTGTTATTAGTTGATCTTTTCAAAATTGACATTGGAGGAAACTTATTGGGCTAATTTATTTACTGAGATATTGATGTGTTCTGTCACAGGATATGGTTAGAAAAAAAACAACCCAGCGAGAGTGTAAAATAATTAAATTTTTATCCTTAAATTTACAGCTCATTTCATCGCAACGGCATGGAGAGAACAACTTCCCTTTCTTCTGCTGAGTACGTGCTCCTTTTAAGCAAAGACATGAAACACACTTTTAAAGCACGTATTAAGATATAAAGCAGCTAGCCTGGAAGCTAATATCAACACTCATTCCCCAGATTTTGCTAATTTCTGTTTACTGCAGTTTAAGCATGAACAACTGGTGCAGATTGCTTTTGCATGTACAATGTTGTCGCAAGCCACGTGAGGATCTGTTCCAAGGTGTTAAAGCTCTAAAAGCCTGTTAATACATCAATAAAAAATCTCATTATAATTCCTCCTTCACATATCGTCTGTATAAGCCTTTTGGTTCATCCCTCTGTGTTCTGTTCTGGCTTAGTCATATACATGTTTGATATGACAGGAATAAACCAGGAATAATTGCTTATATAAACAAAACTGAACTTGTATGTCTGAAAGGACTTTTTGCATTAAGTGAAAAACAGCAATGACATAATACGTGAGGTCATTAATTAAAGACATTAAAAATGAGGTGTTGCAAATCTGAAATTCATTTCTACAAGTCGAAAGTAATACAATGGTTGTGAGCATTTTGCCTACTCTAATATCTAAATGTTATATTTCTCAGAAAGAGTAGCCTGGAATGACTTTTTCCAGGCTCTTATGCATTTTTGCATTTCTTAGTAAGGAAATCTTAATCTTTTACTTTTCGTGACCTTTTTTTTACAGTCTCCTTGGAAAGCCTTGCAGAAAGGAGTTTGGTACAGAATATGTTATTTAGTATTATACATTACATTCACAAATATAAGTATATAATGTAGAATAATGATCTCGTCCTGTTTATCTTTACAATATTTTCTAGTTTTATCGCTGTAATGAAGGGAATATTTCAGCTTCCTACTTTTCCCAGCAACCCTAATGGAATATAAAATCAAATCCCACAGTAGTTCAGATTTTCCTCCAATGTCTCCCAACCAACAGTATGAGAAAACTAATGAGGCCCCTTGAGAATACAAACCCCACTCTCCCTATTGGATTATCGCAGTCTGATCAACTAAGGGAAGCCTGGTTCCACCTCACATGGTTTACAAGTTAGAGCGCCTGTATGATGTAGGATACTAAGAATCATGTCAAAGAGACGCTTGTAAAAGAAATAAATCTGACATTTCCATCTTATATCTTTTCCTGGTTTCAAAAACATTTTGCAAGAAAGCTGTGCAGTCATTTTGCAATGAAACTATTGATTGAACGCCTGAAGTGAAAATCTATTTTCTTTCTTTCACTCAAGTTTAAATCACAAGTAGTTATGCTTTTCAGCCAAGCACCAGGGAAACTTTTTAAGTAGCAACCCGTTTTGTTTTTAAAAAGTCAGGATGCTGTGTAAATTGTTGACAAGAAAAATAATGTGTAATGATTCATAAAACTTGAAAACCTTTATTTTAGTTGCGCTACAAAAAGAAATAGGTCACATTTTGAAAGCCATTTACTTATTTAAACTTTGCAGCACAAATTCAAATTTATTGGCAGCAACATACGTTAGAAACAGTGAGACAGGAGCAAAAAAAGAGACAAGAAATAGCTGCCTGTGAATACATAGCTGTGTTTTAAATGCAGGTAAAAGCTTTATCATGCAACAAAATGTAAACAGGACCCACTAAATTCCTACCTGGGCTGAAGTTATTTTAATGATACATTGTTAAGCAATTTCTTTACTGGCAAAATGAATATCTGCATTAATGTTCGTGTTATCAATATGACTTCTGCTAATAATATTACACTTTGACTGGTAAGCCAGTAGTGAAGTGGTATAACAGTCTGCCATTTTGAAACTGAGTACCGGTAACAAACAAATAGCGCCCACGTGGAACAAGAACACATTTTCACTGCGAGGCAGCGCACAGTGATTGAGACACTGTTAATTATTCAATTGTCATTTACATCCATTTACATCCATCCATCCATCCAAATAGAAGGAGCTCAAGAGCGAGAAAACATTTAAAAGGGCATTGAAGGTATCAGTGTTTGCTTTGAAAAATAAGCCAACTGCACTGAATAAATTAGCTTAATGCTAACCTTTTGCTTTTGGTTTTGTTAGACTGTGTCCCTTGTTACAATGGGGAGCATTTAGTAGATCCTGCTAAAATACACCAGCCTCGTTGGTACATACGCGCATGTTCACACAGGTCCAGTATTCAAAGTCACAATGACTGCATGCTTTTTGTCACAAGAAAAGCCAGTTTACCACCAACTTTTATTCCAACTTCACATGATAGCGCTTTATCTGGTTACATAAACATTGCATGAAGTGAAAAAAATAAAAAAATGTTAATACACAAGTGTCTTTGTCTAAGTGAGCACTGCATGAAGTATCAGTAAACATGGTTCATCAGTGTCTTTGGGCACTTATCAATACACAGTGGCTACAGTTAGAGTAAGCATTTGAAGGTGGGCCACCAGAATTAATAAATTAATTTGAATGTGATACACAATTTCAATGCTATTTTTGTTTTGTTGACGAGGAGTGGTATGGAGGTTTGGACCCAAATGCAGGCAGGCAGACAGACAGACAGTCAGATCCCAAAACAAACAAACTCAATGCACCAATGACCTAAACTTAAAACTAAAGGACTTACATACAAACAAAACCAACAAGACACAGGTGCACCAAAGAATTCAAATCAACACAGATGAACAAACAAACAAGAAATGAGGAAAACTACAAAATAAAGACACAAGACCAAAGCTCATAAACAACCCTAACAATTTTGGAGTCATTTCTATACAATGTCCCTCTAAAATGTTTTTTTTTTAAATGGAAAATTGTTTTGCATTCAGATATTTGAAACCTTAATAGGAATGATGAATGTCAATTTCTCAGACTAAACAGGATTGGCATCATTCCTTTGGGTTTCAGCATTTAAAGCTTATCTTACTAAGGGCCTGCATATTGTGCTACAAGTTGTACACAAGCAAGCATACAAATTCTCCTGGCCTGTGGTAAACAGGAGAAAGGTGTGAAACTGTGTGTTTAGCCCATGGCAGATGAACTGTTACAGTAAGTTCAGTAATTTAATTTCATTGTGCAGCACTTATAGGGCCACAGTCAGTGTTTTTAATCACTGCAAAGAAAAGTGACATTATCTGGTATATGTATGGTTTTGATTTTCTATTCATCTTGTATGGACTGAATTAAAAATAATTACAATGATTTTATATTGAATATGTCATTATTATCCTTTTGAAAATGAAAGTTCTTGGTTAAAATAGATTATGATGGGAGTTTATAAGGCACAATCTGATGTACAGGTTCTAGAATAACATATGTTCAGAGTCGTTTCTGTTTAGATTATGTTTCTTTTTCAGGAAACATCTACCATACTTCTAAATTATTAAAGTTTGTACAACTCCTTGCACCTGTAATTTTATCACAAAATGCATTTTGACTTAACCAAACCCAAAATGTTGGAACAAGAGTTTTAGAATAATGCACAAATATCCCATGATGTGTAACGCTTCTGCAGCTGCAACAAATAGAACTCACAGCTCAGCATTTTATTTATGCCTTTATGCCCAACAATCCAACAAAACCAGCCAATAATTGCTATAAACATTATAATTTTTGTAAGGCTTTTTTTATCAACCCAAAAGAAAATGTTTAAAAAGACTATTTACAACATAGAAATCCCATTCAAGAAAGCAGAAGCAATGAGATTTTACACAAATGAAGTCATGTTTAGTCTGTATGTGTTCTAGTTTCTTTTTTATACAGCATTGCATATGTTCAAAAAACTATAACAGCAAATTTATTGTGATGAAATGAAAAGGGAGAGCATCAAGTGGCTCTGCAACCAACTGAGCTGGGTTCTGCTGGAGATTTTTCCTTCCTGTTAAAAGGGAGTTTTCCTTTCCAGTGTAGCCCCGTGCATGCTCAGGATGGGAGATTAGATCGAAGTCAAGTTTGATGCCAGCTGTTAGTTTTCTTCAGCTAGACTATTTATTATGAATTGGCTCAAATTGATGCGTCTGTGAAGTGTCGTGAGATGACATTGTTGTGAAGTGGTGCTATACAAATAAAGCTGAATTGAATTAAACTGAAATACAACACAAACAAAAGGATTTACAAAAACTGTCAACATGAAAATGAAAATTTCTCTAACTAGAAGCAAAAGAATCAAAGTCCCCTTAAAGCATCTAACCTGAAAGAGAGCCCCTCTGATAGTTTCCCCTTGATCAATAACAAACAAAATCCAGTGTTTCTGTTCATTTATATGAGAAGAGAAAAACAGTGTAAAATGAATATGTATGACCTGAAGGAGTTTGCTACTGGAAAATTATCTTTTGTTTTCTCTCAGACTGTCTATTATGGAAAAACTCATTTTGGTTTAATTTTGAATAACGCTCATTTTCATACAACTCGTCAACACTCATGAGACTCAGGAAAAGACTAAATGCAAATATGCATGCATTTTCTTTTTCAATAATACCCAATGGTAAACCTTTATATTTGATATAGTTTCATTGTATGTTGCAAATGAAAGCACACTTTCAAGTTCAAGTCAAACTTAGGTTCAGACAACATTATCTGTTCCATAAAATATAGTAAAAAGTAAAAAAAAAAAAAGAGCATATGAGCAGAAATAAATTTACCTCTGTGTACAATAATCACTTCAATAACTTAGTAAACCTCCACAATAACATTTTGCAGGATGATTATGCATCATGTCATCCAAAGTGTAATTGATTTGCCAGCAATATTACTATTATGGAAATGCAGCTTAAATAAAAAACAAACAAAAAACAAATAAAAGCAAAAAAAACATGTAAGTCACTCATTGTTCAGCTTTAAGTCTAAAATCCTATGCTTCCGACTCATTATGACCACACAGTGACATTAAATATGTAAACATCTGGAATCATTGATGCCCAGCAGTATGTTGAGTCTGAACATTCCCTGTACACCACTTTACAAAAGCATTTTGCTTTAGGCAAGGCAAGTTTATTTATATAGCACCTTTCATGTACAGGACAGCTCAAAGCGCTTTACATTGAAACAGAAA